>FXXK01001902.1:57199-170907 GCA_900184695.1 Betula pendula
AGTTTGTATATTCTATTAACAGTAACATAGTCAGACTAAAGTTGTTATAACTTTTGATTCTGAATTCCGATTTAAGCAAACTTGATTGCGTTGGAAAGCTGATTTAAAATTTTACAACTTTGTATTTTAATAACATTTTCTGGGTCAAAACAGTGGTGAAAAGAAGACAAAAAATCTGGACAAAATAGCGATTTTTGGGAACCGACTTTATGATTTTAGGACTACCTTTTTTCAGTCTATTTAAGGGCTTTTTTAGCATGAATTTTGTAAAGATTTGAGGCAATATTTTCAAAAAAAAAAATAGTATTTTCCTTCATGTGTTAAGAGAGAAAGTTTAAGTTTTTATGCTTTCAATTACTTATTTCTTAGAGTCTTTGTTGTAAACCACAACCTTTCATCAACAATAACCGACGCCTATTGGAGATTCAATATAGAAGATCAAGAAGAATAATTGCTTAAAGATTTTGAAGCTACTGCGATAAATGACAAGTGGGTCGCTTGTCTTGGTACAAAAGGGAGTCTGTTACAAAGGTTTTGTAAGTGTGATTGCTTGTACAACTTAATTCTTCTTTAGTGGATTGATTTTCTAGGTTAGCTACCCATGAGTGGTTTTATAAGTTCTTCAAACGGTTTTTAGTTCGTCCCGTCACCAAAATATCTGTGTTGATTAATTTATCATTTTTATATTATTTAGTGAATGTATGTATGGTTACTTAATTTTTTAATTCCGTATTATTTTGGCATATATTCAACCCCCTCTTCTAGATGTTGTCTAGTTTATTATGTTCAACTTTGATTCCAAGTCTCATTGTTCCTCAAATGGGAGGGTGATAATATAAGAATTAGGCTACAATTCCTTTAGGGTACGTTTGGCACGCGGAGTGACTATTTCATTAGAAAAATGATTAGCTTTTATTGGGAATAGAAGAATGTGAAATGAAATAGTCTTGAAATAGTTATTCTTATGGCTTATGTGTAAATGACTATTCCAAATGTTATAGAATATGATAAGGATAAAATCTTTATAGTATACCCTAACACTAAGGTTATTTTATTCCATATTCTTATATTTCTAATAATAATAGTTATTCATTTTTTCGAATGAAATAACTATTTCACATACCCTTAATGTTTTTTTTTCTTGATTAATTTGTCTACTCATTGGATTTGAGTGAGGTGTTTCGTTGTCATAGGATGAGAAGGCAAGAGTGATACAGACCTTACTTTTCGTTTTAGGATTGAACAAACTCATCCAGTCTTTATTTGGGACTTGACTTCCAGTTGTAGTTGTGGATTCATACTCATATGTTATACCCCACAACTTCAATTACAATAGCAGATCCATAAAGAATGAGAAAGATACAAGGTGCTATAATTTTTATTGTAGGTTTTCAAATACTTGTGGGTTTTCTAAGCATTTGGAGGAATGTTGTAGAGTATGTTATTCACTCCCAAAAGCTTATGGAGTGCCCACCCTTGTTTTTGGGGATGGTTAACCACCCTTAAAAACTTTTAGGGTGGTCAGAGGTTGGCCAAATACTTCTTCAAAGGCTAAGTAGGTAATTATGCCACTCCAAAGCCCTAAAAGCGTGTTTAACCATCCTAAATGCTTTTAAAGAGTGGTTGCCAACCCCCAAGCACTTGGATAGTCGACCATCTCAAGGTTAAGGGTCAAACCACCCCCCAAAATAAAGGGGATGGCCAGACACCCTCAAAAATTGATTACGCACGCGAGCGTGCACAACTTTACAAATTTACATTTAACCGCTCACGATAGATCGTACCCTTGTAGAATAGTTCTAAAAAGAGGGTATCATCCGCAAGGATTGTGTTCGGTTGTGTAATACTGGAATCTCTAAAATTGCACCTAACCTAACTCATAAGCAAGAAATGTTTTTGTATTTTTGAAACTAAAAACTAAATAACAAAAGTTTTAAACTAAGTTACACAAATTGACTTAAAAAGAGTAGGGGAAGTATAGGGAATTGATTTCACTCAACCCTCATACCACAAGCGAACCGTATCTAGCATGGATCTTAAACAAAAGTATGGTTTTTGAGCGTGTAAAGGTTGTCAATCCTCACAACAAACTCATCAAGAAAATACTATCAAAAGAAAATGATAAAGCATCATAGTTTCGTACTAGTGACTCACCTAACATCCTACATGTGATTTAACTCGTATTCTCTAGCATGCGATATAAATTCTCTCAATAGCCTACATAATCTCATGAAATAAGCATAAAATATCATAGGTTTTCACTCCTCTTTTTATCTATTCTAAGTTAGTCTAAACATGGATTGAGTCGTGGTTTCTAACATATCCTATCAAACCTCACATAAAATCATGTCACAAGCATCATTGCATAGCTTATACTTTCTCAATCAAAGACATTGAAAATATTGAAATCATTCAAAACTCAAACATATTCCTCATAGACAATAAACAATTTTCATATCAAATTGTATAATCATTAAGAACAAACCTTATGCATATACAATCACCATACCATTTGTATAAAATCCTAACTAAAAACAATCAACCTATAGCACTTTGGATCAAGTTACATCAAAACCTTACATTGAATTTAGTTCCTCATGAAGGATTTGGATTTCTTCATTAGGTTGAAGAAAACCATTTCCTAAAGGAAGTGAGTGCTATGGGCTGATTCTACCTACTGTTTACAACAAGAAATAAAAGCAAAATAAGTGAAAAACTAAGAGAAAATACACTGAACCAAGCTACTGTCTCTCTCTCGGACAGAACATACATATATATATGAAAAATGGGGCTTTGATCTTTCTTAAGGAAAGATCAAGCAAAAAAATCTACAATCCAGCTGTTAAGAGTCATCTGAGAAGTGATTTCGGCGCCTACAACTGACTGGCAAGCCGCAATTTTGGACCAAAAATATCTCCCACCGTCATTAGCTGTAACAAAAGATCTTCCAGATCTGGAAGATTCGACGGCGCTCGAGCACCAGGATTGGGCACTCGAGCGTCAAACTATGCTGACGCGATACTGAATTTTGGATGCTCGAGCGTCACTCTTTCTACAGCACTTTAACTTGTTTTTAACTTATCTTCAAGCTTAATTTCAATGGTATGCTTTGAATTTTCATTAAGACCTGAAATTAAGACAAACACTAAAACACACTAAAATATTAAATAACAATACAAACTAAGGAATAACATATGCGAGTTAAGGGGCTTGAATGTGTAACATTCAGCACTTATCAACCCCCTTGGGATGGTCAACCATTTATAGAAGAAGCATTTAGAAGCTTGTAGACCATCATCTCTCAGTGCCTTATTTTTCATTGCACATTTTCTCCAGAATTAGGGAATTTGGACATTTAAAATTTAAAATATGTAGATGTAAGTCACATGTGCCATGCATTTTCTATCTATTTTAGCACCAATATCTAACAAATGGATCAAATTGCAATGAAATGGTAGTTTCAGGGGTTCAATTGTTACAAATTGTAGTTTGAAGGTGTCTCATAAATAGTAGTGCAAGACAATTTAGGCATTTTTAGTATGAAGCATACACATAACATGTAGATTATGGGCAACTTTCTTCATCCATTTTAATGCTAAAAGCTACGTATAGATAGAGTATGGGTCATAAATGGTAGTTTGGTGATTCTTTTACAAAAATGATGTCAGTTTAAAGGGGATAAATATATTTTCCCCTATATTTTTTCGAAGCCACTGTTAGGAACTTGTTAAAAATAACCATAATTTTAGAAGGAAATTAAACTTAACTACCCCAACCATCACTCCTTTTAGAATAAAATTTCCAAACTAGTATTTTTAATTCTTAGGATCAAATTTATACTTTCATATCACTTCCGATTACTAGTATTTATTATGAACAAGAATTTTTGTATCATCAAAATAATTTCCTGACACTTGAGACCAAATCTATACTTTTATACCACTTTGGACCCTCCATCATATTTTGATGTTAAAATGGACAGACCGTCTCATGTGACTCGTATGTATTGTTTCCAACTTAAAATGACCCAAATGCCCGTTTATGGTGATCACTTTTTTTGTTTTTTGTTTTTTGTTTTTTATTTAAAGCCATGGTGCCTCTTTAACCTTTCCCTAAAATGCCTCAAATAAAGAATCACTAAACATCAAAATAAAAATTGAACTGATGTAATTCTCTTGATAAAAAGAGAGAAAAATTACAAAAACAAAAACAAAAAAAATAATAATAATACTGTCGGTGTTACCATTAACATTCATTGTTGGTTGATTTAATGAAAAAATGACATGACAAGCAATTTACCATTAGATCCACTTTTTAGACATGACTTTTGTCTCCTAAAAATAGGAAGAAATTAAAACCTTTGGATGGGAGAGGAGCCGCCCCTATATTCTACTTATTTGCCATTAATTGAAAAAGATTAAGACGTGAATTTCAACTAAATAACCAAATGCCATTGGCCATTTTATCTGTGGAATTTAATAGTACAAAGTACTTAATGCATAAATAAATATATATCATATATCCTTTATTCTTAATTAGTAGATGTGAAGTACAACGTTTCACCAATAAGTAAAGAAAATACTAATAAGTTCACAATAATTTTTATTGAGCAGTCGTAGCTAGCTGGTGCATAGAATTCTGCTTAATCCACACCTATCATAATAAGAACAATCAAAAGACATAGTTAGAATAATTCATATACTATTTATTATCATGAAAATGTGATTTTCATAACAAATTTCAGCCTAACATGATTGCTTGCATTCCTATATTTTGAAGTTATTAGTTAGTATATAACATTAAAACTGAGTTTCGCTTAAGTTGGGTAGTTTGAACTAAACTTTTTATACAATTTATAATTATATTAGAAAAAAGTACAATGAAAAATAGAAGATAATCAATCTTCCCTCAACCATGATCAAATTGAAGAACCAAAGCCCATAGGGTGAATTAAATGTTTTTCAGTAAGTAGGAGAAATTTAAATAGGTGCAATAGCTAAGAAATATACTGATTTTCCTTTCTTATATTCCCCATATATAGAAAAAAAATTGTATCATCAAACTGTACAACTCTCTGAAGTTACAATATCATGAATAAAATCAAGGTATTCTCAACTATAGAGTTAGACCCTATATATGTTTGATTTTGTCTATTTCATGTACATATTTAGGGTGCAAAGTTTGCAATATGAGAATATATAATAGAAATATTTCCAGTTTTATTGATCTTAGATCGCCAGTTTTGTTAACAACCTAACATTTGGGATCATAATTTGCCTAGCATTCTTACTCTAAAGTTCTTAAGGAACTTTATCTTATAGAGTGTCATAAATCTTAACTATTATTTTTTGATTAAACAATTTAGATTATGTCACCTTAGGATTTATGATATTTGATATGCAATAAATTAAACAAAAAATTAAAAATATTTCCACGTTTAAACCTCAACATATCACATGTGATAAACAAGTACATAAGATTTAAAGAACTTTGCAATGTAGTAAAAACTAGAGTATGTATCTTATTCCCTAAATTTTTTGAAAGTGTATATCCTTTAACCTTTTAAGAGTTAAAAAAACTTTACATTAATGTAGCTTCACTGATGTTGAAGTTGCCAAAACTTTATGAGTGAAAACTTTTGTAGATAGTCAAGTAGAAAATAACTTTTATAGGCTTAAATGTGGAAAATAAAGATAAATAGGCGATGTGCTTCACTATATAATCAAGTGTATTAGAATATATTCTAACAAAGTGCAATTCGTTAGATTTAGGGAAATCCAGTGAGTATCAAAAAATATTCATAATATAGTATTCAGAATATATTCTAACAAAGTGCAACACATTAGGTACAAAGAAAGAGATGAGGGTTTGATATAATATTGTTAGTTTAAATCGATCATCATAAGCTTTTGGTTTAAGATGAAATGACAATAAGTTATTATGATATCATAATATGAAGACTTCCAAGGAATTAGTATTCAATTTTAACAAACCCAAATCGCAACAAAATTAGAGCAAGCCTTCTATCACTACACCACAAAAAATAAGCATTATATCGGTGCTAATTTATTGACGTTTATATTAAAATACCGATGCTTATTTTTATTACCAACACCTATTTTCTCAACGCATCTTGCACAAGCGTCGGGAAAAGTAGTGTCGGCATAGGTCTTTTTTTTTTTTTTTGGTAGTGCCACCGCACTATGAATAGAAAAATTGAAGAGAGAAAACAAAATGCATTATTTTCTAGATTGAAAAAAAATTGATGGGACTCCTACGCCTCGATCTCTTTTATTCTAAAAAAAACAATATATTCGAGCAAACCAGGAACCCAAATCACAAAAAAATGAGAGTAAAACTTGTATGACTACATGGACTGAACTAGAAACTTAACTTTAAAGGGGCCTGACTGTATTGAATTTTTTTAAAAGGAAGCATTATAATAAGGTTAAAAAAAAAAACCCTAATATATGCTAAAAATAAATTTTAACTTTTTCTTTTTTTGTTGGGAAGGAGGGAGCCTCCTAGTCTCCCCTAAGCTATGTCCCTGTGACTACCCAATTATAAATAGAAAAAAAATGTGAAGAAAATTAAAAACAGATTTGTGAGCAAATGCATTTATATTTAACCAACCATGCATATATATGTACACGTATGTATGAGAGAGAGCTTACCAGATTCAAATTTTGGTGCTCATGGTTCATTTTCTGTTTTCGGAGCCAAGGCTTTTCCTTCTAATGACGAAATTGGGTGGCAGGCAAAAGAACAAATTTTGGATAGACCATCAAATGGACAAATCATGCCACAAATCATCATGCCCGAAAACATTTTTCTCATAAGATTAAGTTTAGGCACACAGATTTTACGAAATATAGGGATTTTAGCTACCACTTTTTCAAATTTAGAGATTTCAAGAGATGTACCAGTTCCATGCATATCAGAGTTTCCAAGAACTTTGAAGAGTTTTACGAATTTTTGTGATCCTCCACGAACCATATTTGCATGCACTAGGGCCTGGGTTCGACTCCCGCAATGGGAATCCCTTAGTCTATTAGTGTTAGTCACCTTAAATACCATTAATGTCCTGGTGGGGCGGGTGTTAAGCTATAACTCGGTCAATCTTAAGGGAGCAGCTGTTGTTCCCACCGTCTAGGCCGCTCCTAAATGACGCCTGGCGGGTTGGGAGCTACTATGGTCACGCCAAAGTAAAATATTTACAATTAGTCTCCCCTTCCAATCCTTTTCTATTTAAAAAAAAACAACCGTTACGTGGAGGGAAAGAAGTAGGGGCAGATGGAAGGAAATATAGAGGGTGCCGGAGAGATATTAGCATGCGCTACACTTGACACAAGAATTATCGACACCATTTCCATGGTTGTCATCATCGCCATAAATTTCCTTGTGCCAATTTTTTCCATAGTGATCCCCTCGATCTCTATAAATTTTTCTTCTTCTATAGTAAATGCGTGTTGAAATGTTGAGTACAAATATATTAACAAAGAGCCTAGGACCTATATATACTTTAATTTGAAAATACATTCATTGTTGAAAATAATATTTTATTGAAATAAATGGTTTTTTTTTTTGTTAAATGAAGTGTTGTTTAACTATTAATGAATAATGACTTTTGGTGAAGTATGATAGCCTTTTTAGTGACTTCTAGATGAAGTTATATCTCTTTGATAGGCGTATGAGTTTTCCTAAGATAAAATGCATTTTTTTAGGTTGATAATTGACTTGTTTTTATAAATAATTTTGCGCCACCAATATTAAGATTCAAGGAAGAGATATGAAAAATGTGGTGGCTTTAGAGTTGATTGTTTGATGGTAACCATGTCTTTTATTTTTGTTTTTGTTTTTTTTGTAAGTAGTCATGCCTTTTCGGTAGTGCCATGAGTTGTTTTTAGAGTTTTCTTGCTGTCTTTATATCTTATATAAGGAATGTTAAGCTTATAAAATATTATTAAAAAAAAAAATCATACAAAATGATAACTTTTGGTGAAGTATGATGGCCTTTGTGGTGACTTCTAGCTAAAGTTGTATCTCTTTAATAGTTGTATGAGTTTTCTTAAGATAAAATGCCTTTTAATTGATAATTGATTTATTTTTATAAATAATTTTTTTGCTCAACCAATATTAAGATTTGAGCAAGAGATGCCAAAGTGATGATTGTGCAACATGTGGTGGCTTTAGAGTTGATTGACTTTTCGGTAGTGTCATGATTTCCCTCTAGTCTAGAGTTTTCATGCAGTCTCTATATCTTATATTACTTGTCTACCTTTTTATTTATTATTTATTTTCTGTCAATACTTCAATTAGATATTCGCTTACATTTTAAAATAAGGTTTCAAAATTATATTTGTATATTCTAATGTATATGTTTATTTTCTAAATTATTGTGCACAGTTACAAAGGATGTCATTTGTTTGAGCCTATGTTAGCCTATATAGGTGTACAATCGGTTGCGGTTGTGGTTATTGAGTAATAATTATAATCGCAATTGAAATTTTCGGTTATTCGATTTTTAGCAACCGCAATTGTAACTGTACTGGAGTCTCGGTTGCGGTTGTTAATAACTGGTAACCGGTTTTAATGTTATGGATCACAATTTTTTATTTTATTTTTAATCATTTCTCATAAAAAATTTATTTTTAAAGTAGGCGAGTGGAAAAAATTATGTTATATTAAATGTGGGACAAGTTCATTTTTTTTTCTCTTTTCTTTTCTTTCTTTCTTCTCTCTCTCAAACCGCTCCCTGCTGCAGGGAGCTTCATTCTCCCTGCAGCATGGAGCTCAAGCTCCCTTTATTCTTGAGAGAGAGAGGGAGAGAGAGGAGAAAAGAAAAGAAATGAGAGAAGAAAAAAAAAAAATGTATATGAACTTGTCTAAATTAATATATATATATATATATATATATATATATATATATATATAATATATTAAACCGGTTACATAGTTAATAATCGGTTTTCTAAAATTAATAACCGAATCAGCCTAACTATTATCTGGTTGCGGTTATTTTCAGTTTTTTGGTTTATCCGGTTATCCAATAATCTGGTTATAAGCGGTTAATAACCGCTCTACTAGTACACTCCTATTAGCCTACATCCATCTTGATTGTGACTTCTGCGCAAACATCAATTCAATGAGTTTTTCATATCCACTAGCAGTGTAAATGCAGCAAAAAATAACCGTCAACATTCGTTATCCGCACCTATTCACCCATATGTATGTAAATATAAAAAATTACTATTTATATATACAGATGCAAATAGCGGTTTTAGAGTATGCGGACGTGGTTATTAGCCGCAAATGGCATTTCATTTAAATAATTTATTAACCGCACTTTAAAATTTTTTATGTTTGTATTTTTTTTGGATAAACTCATAATGGGGTGTTTGTATTTTCTTTATTATTTTTAAGTTGGAATGAAAAATATATATATAAAAACACTAGGGCTTAAAAAATACCAAAATATGCTCAAAACACTAAAAACACGTCCAAACTATTTTTGAAATCATTTAAAATATGCCAAAGAGAGACCCAAAGAATATCCAAAAAAAAAAAAAAAAACCCATTACCCCAAATACATATAGCGGATAATAGCGGTAGTTAATAACCGCAATAATCGTAGCCCTCAATTGATACTATTGAAAATCGTAATATGGTAATCGAGGTACCAAAATGGTATTTAACGGTTCGAGAAGAGGACGAGGTTGTTTGTCACTTCACTAAACCCATACCTCCCTGCGTTGTGTTCATCGCTCTTCTTCTTCCTCTTTGCCCGCACATCCCTGCGTTGTCGTTTCAATGTCAATAGAGCTCAAACTTTCCCGTGCAAACCGTATCTATCGCCCTTTTGTAAGCATTTCTCTTGCGATATATACATACACACACCATGTATATGTACATGTATATATGTTCTCTAAAAATGACTATTGGAATTTCAGGAACCTTTGGAGGGAAAAATCGTTGTAAAATCTGCTTCTTCGATTTCTCACTATGGAATTCGCCTTACTGCCACCGGATCCGTCAGCTTGCAGGTTTGAGTCGATCCTCGCACTGTTTGTTTTCTGAGAAAATGACGGAAAAGATAAAACTAAAATTTTGAGATTCGTAATTTTTTTTTAAAAAAAATTATTTCTCAACTGAAATGAGCCTAAGCTAATTCTGTGTTTGTTTCGCTGTATGTTTTCATTTGAACGCTATATAGTGAAATAGGTTTGTTTGTTTTTGGTACAACTTTTGTTCAAAGGTTCGTGGAGGATCGGCTGGAATCATTGAGTCTTTTTATGGCGTTGTTAAGCCTATCTCCATTTTGTAAGTTAGTTTTTTGCTGAATTATAGAGTATTACGCTTTTATGGTGCTCTAATTTTGTTATGAATTCTTTGCATGGTTGATATTGTGGAACCATAAATTCAGATAACAAGCCATTCAGGTTTTTTGAATTGTGGTTTCTATATGGTGTAATTGCACCTTCTACTAGTATTATGTCTAAGTTATTATGTTTTTGATGGTCTGCAATGTAATGGTATTTATAGCTATTCCCTTTCCCTTTAAGGTTGAAATAAATAGCAATTAATTAATTGTATTCAACGTTCTTTGCTTCATTAAGAAAATTGGCTGGCCTGGTATGCAGCATGGCTAGGCCGACTAGATCACATGGAAACCAAGAGGATTGGTGATGGTGGTTTTTCTTTTTCTTTTTTTCTTGAAGATATCTGAGCTGCTATTTAGTTCTTTAACCCCAGCCAATTTGTTGTTAGCAAGCTGGGTTTTTGGCTTCCTTAAACAGCCTGTCTGTTATAACTCAGAATTTTGTACTTAAGATTTTGCAATAGAATTGCCTACAGTAATTTTCTTGATTATCCGAACTTGTCTAGTTTTAGTTTTTGTTCTGCTCAGGAATATGTCATAAGTGAAGCACGAGTGTACATGTTTTTGAGTGAATTGAGTTAATTACTGCTCGCAACTAAGGTTCATGTTATATTATGAAGTAAATCGTTAGTAAACTGCATTTTGCAGAAGACGAATGGCATCAACTACACATATAGATATGGCTAAAGAACTTTTCTGATTATCAAAAGAAACTAGACCCTTCCTAGTTGTGTTCACTAAGAAGACAACCTTCCAAGACTTTTAAATAGGGAATAGAAACGCATACATTGCTTTAAACCTGTGCGTGTGTGTGTGTTTTCATTTGCAGAACACTTAATACACTTCATGGACGTTTTGCCTTTTTATATTCTTAAAATGCGGATTCAGTTTGGTGTTCATTAGAGACTCATGTTGCCGCTTCTAAGAGCAATTTTAGTTGCAATCTCCCCTCATGGTAGTTCAAATAAACATTTCAATATGTTCTATTGTTGTTCGTTGAGTGCCAGTGATCCGTTTCATCTAGTAAGACAGTGATGGCAAAGTTTTTTTTAAATATTTTGATAAGTAATCAAAATATCATTAAAAGCGTAAGGCGCCCCTAGGTACACAAAAAGTATACACGAGATGCCACCTAGCTAGTAGGGGCAAATATAACAAGAAAATCATGATTATTAATCATCAAAGGAGAAACAAAAGTATCTGTCTAAACATACAAAGTGTTGAAAAATAAAGACTTCGAGTTTCACCAAATTTAAACGTTTAATACCTAGAATGGTGAAGCCTCTCATAGTTTGCTCTTATTGAACATCTTCTCTAACTCCATTGTGAAGTATTGAACCAATTGCGTATAGAATTGAAAATTCAACTATACCAATATATAAGTATGACATGAACCTTCTTTCTTGTTACTCTTTCAATGAGGTCATGTTTTTAATTAGTGAAAAGGGTTATGCATGGGGGCGGGGGGTTGACCTGCTAGAGGGCTTTGTTGTTTAGCCAGTAGCCCAGTAAATCTGTAATGAGGTGCAGAATTCTATCTTTTATAAATTCTTTTACTCTGATCCGTAGAATGAATTACAATCTGTTTCTTTTCTTCTCTTAGTTTCTATACACGTGAATCTCTAAGTACCTACAGGGGGCTGCCTATCTGATATTATAGCTCTGTTGGTGAACATTGCTATTGAACCAGTAATGACTTAGTCATACTTTACAAAGATAAATATGAATCCAACTTTGTTGTTTTCTTGAAGTTGTTTAACACCTTTGTATCTTTCTCTGGAAGATGTATAGTTTTTGAGTGACTTCTGAGTTCTACTCTTTAAAGGTGATGAAGAATTAAGCGAATTCCCACTAGTTGTATCTTTTAAACAAAAAAAACATATGATGAAATTCCCACAGTTGATTCTTTCAAATGTTTTGTTCTAATCCAACTTTAAACCTTGTCATAAGTAATGTTAGTAGCAATTTAAATTACCGATTTGTTTCAAAACCTAAAGCTTTCAATGGGCCAACAATGTATATCAATCACACTTGCAAAACTTTTATTTATTTATTTTTTTATAAGTAACTAGGATTAACAATCAATCCTAAAAGCTTAAGTTGTTTGTTACTGTGACCAACCATGTATATCAAGCTCAGTGAAAAAATAAACTTGGTTTTTTTAATGTGCTAGTTACCCCTAATTTTTGTGTCATTTGGAGATTTGTACAAATCACTTGTTTTTTCTCACTTGGAAACAGGAATAAGAGCATAGAGATTAGACCTTCTGGAAAGATTGGTTCAGGTACAACTGAGGTAGTATATCTGTAGAGAAGAATTATATTTTAACAATGATTTTACTTTGAAACAATGTTATGATGCCTAATGACTCCAACTATGTTGCAAATATGACTGATGGAAAATTTATAGTCTTCTGAAATTACCTTTTTGAGCACACAGTTTTAAGTCATCGGAAATTATGATTGTTGTATTCACTGGTGTAGGGACTCAAATATTTATTTTAAGTTTTCAGATTCCACAATGGAAGTTGTCCTTCTCATGTGCTGCGCTTTTTCCCCTTCTACAGATTAACCTTTTGTTTTTACTTAAATGGCATTTGACTACTTTTTTCTCAAATGTTCTGTTAGCATAATTTTAACAAAACATTTACATTTCTTCTCCTGTCTGGATTTGCAGATTCCCCTTTAATTCATGTTTTATCTTTTCCCCCATTTACGACTCACTAGCCATTCCTTCCCAAGTTTGTTTCAAGGATATACAGTCATGATGAATGCTTTTTTTATTTTTTTATCTTCAATTTAGTTTGTTATATATTACGTGTTCAGTTAACAGCAAGTTCCTGGCGTATCCTTTGCAATTTATAATTGTTCATGTACTGTGGCAGATACTATTTTCCATGATTCTGAGACAGCCAGAAGAAGACAACTTAGAAAGATTTTATGAAACCTTCCATGGAGCCAATATCAGCATTCAGGTGACTATTTTCTTAGGAAAAAATCTGCTGATTTGCCCTTGTGTTGAGAGAACTATTGGTTTGGCTATCATTTTCCTCCCTTCTAATGCCTTGTTTTATTTTATTTTCACATTTGTTTGATGCTGGATATTAATAAATCCTTTTATAGTATTTAATAACTGTAGATATAATGAGAGGATACCTACATAAAACATTATCTACAACAATGGAGTTCTTAGTTGAAAGTGATAAAGGTATGATTTGATCTTATTCTTTCTTTGTATCATCTTCTAGATAATTAAATAAAGCTTCCTTTTATTGTGGTTATGCTTCAGCTGATCTTCTTGAGAGGCCGGTTTCTCCTGAGATGGTTATCTTTTATATTACTCAAGACACACAAAGACATCCACTGCTGCATGAATTAAAATCAGGTGTCCTTATCACCACCCTCTGCCACGCCCCTTTTTTTTTTTAACTTAAGTTTGGCATGTTGGAGTTCTTTTTGCTTGTTGTGCATGTAAAAGGCTACACCATTGGGAACTTTAGCTGTGTTCTGTTGAAATATCTTATCCAAGTGGCATCCTTTTAACTCAAAGAATATATTGTATCTGTTAATCCCATGATCTCACCTCTGATGAGAGATACTTTAACAAGAATGTCTCTCATCAGAGGTGGGATCATGAGTGAGATTTTGATAAGAATACCTCTGATGAGAGATTTTGTTGAATAGGTGGATTCCGGGTGACAGGAAAGATGTCCTCTCAATGTTCTTTATCAGATCCCATCACTGGTGAACTAACTGTGGAAGCATCTGCGGTTCCCATTTGCTCCATTGACATTCATCTCCTCCGCATAGAGTCAGTTCTTCTTGGGGAGAAAATTATTACTGAAACCTCTCTGATTCAGAGTACCCAGGCATGCAACATTCTAGTTAACACATTTTAAGTTATAACTCAATTAACATTGCACGTAACATATTATTTAATTCCATTTCATATATTAGATCGCAGATGGAGATGTCTGTCGCAATATGACTTTGCCCATCTATGTAATACTTCCGCGTCTTTTGACTTGTTCAACAATCTTAGCAGGGTGAGTTGCCAATTACTCATAATTGTTTTCTAATCTTATTTAATGATATTTCTGTAAGAATATGTAATAGTGAAAGCCAACAGTATTGCACTTTTATGCATGGTTACTAACTTAACTCAGTTGAACTCAACGAAAACTTTATTTCACCTAATTTGTCTCAAAGAGTGCATTTATTATTTTGGATTTTGTTTCTTTCAGAAATATTTTTCCTTTGCGTAAATCTTTATTCCATGCATAAATGGAAATTGAGTACAACTGTGATACAGCTCAAGACTGAGGCTTTCAGCCTTGTGAAATATGTGTGACACACACCAATCGAAAACCTTTCTGGTCCAGGGTCAAGTGTCCATGGTCGGTTGTTTTGGCCTTATTGGTTTAATGTCTTATTGTTATAATGAGTGCTATATATGAATTATTAAGATCTACTTTATTCAAGGCTTATCCTTTTGCCGTTTTCCAGATCTTCCAACAACATGACAATTAATGTTCGAATAAAGACATTTGATGCAATGGTGTTGGTGATCAACTAATATGATGGAGTGACAAACTAAAGATAGTGTCAGAGTAAAACAATTTGATTATTTGAAAAATCTGGGATGAGTTGTATGTGACCCATGGTAGACTAAAGATAACTAGCCGTATTTGATTTTGTTATATATCAATTTGAAATTGTGATGAGGATGGACTTTTGGCTGAAGAGAATGCAGCGTGGAGATGAAAAACCTAGGGAGATATAGCTAGCTAGTCTTCTAGCTTTGGTCTGCCTTTGCCTGGTTACAATTGGTCTTTTTGAACTTGAATTTCAAACATGTGTGATATGGATTTGGTTTAGGTGCTGTACAAGAATTCTGTAGTTTTTTCAATAGCCCAAATGTAATTCCACTCTCTCTCTTTTTCATTGAAAACTTAGAATTAAATCTGTACCATTAAAAAAACTACAGAACTCTTGTAGTTTTTTTTACAGCACCTAAACTGAATTCATATCAGTCATGTTTGAAATTTCCACTCTTTATTTCTCATGAAAAACTTAAAAATTAAATTTAGACCGTTGAAAAAATTACAGAAGATCTCTTGTTTTTTCTACAGCACCTAAACTATATCCATCTTATATAAGCAAGACATTTTTGATTTCCCTGCAAGTGAGCCTTGGAACTCCTACGCTTCTTTAATGATACGGGTTGCTTGTTAATCTTAAAATTTCACATTTGACCATGTTCATTGGTATTCTTAATAGATATTGTCAGTTAATGGTGACCAATAACCGCCTTACCCTCTAATTCAAATGGATTTCTTTTGTTGACAATCTTTCATTCTTATAGTGCTACAGTGATTTGTATGGACAACACAGCTGAAACTATTTGCTTGCATTAACTCCTTTTAAATTATATCTGCAGTCCATTTTCAATTGAATTCAAAGTTTCCATAGTCGTAAGCTTTCATTCAGAACTATCCAAAATACATTCAAAATCTGATCCTACAAACCCTAGTATTTGGGTAAGCATCTTTTTTGATTATTTAAAAACATGGCATTTGTTTTTTTGGATATTGTCACTAGTCTGTTGTATCTAAAATTGTCTTTTCATATATCAGATGGCAATGGAAACTTTGCCACTTGAACTGGTCCGAACAAGATAGGATGATTTGTACCTAGACAACAGTTCGATCAAGACCAAGATGACTTGTGTGTGAAGCACCTTGTAGATTTGACACTATATCCCCTGTTAATGTTAATGTGTCACTATTTTTAGGAACTGTTCCTTACCCTTTTTGGTGTGTAACCATGTAAAAAAACAAATTGAATTTTTAATGGTAATTTATCAATTTTATAGTATTGTCTGATAAATCTATATTATATATATAGTTGAAAAAATAATTACTTTGACAATTGAGAGAGGAACTCTTTATTTGGAGAATGGAAAATTCATATGCTATCTGGCCAAAATATCTTTGTCGTTGGCTATTTGACAGAAACTACTAGATGTATATGTGGATCAATGTTATAACCAATTGTTGTTTGACAGGTGGTATAATTGATGACACATGTAGAATTATAGTTTTATTCTTTTTTTTTAAAAAAAGGAGGTGTTGGGGCGACCGAGTAAGGGTTAGCCCCTTGACAAATGAGGGGCGGTTCGTCGCCCTTCTATCAGGGGACGTTGCCCTGCATAGATGAGAGGTAATTAGCCGCCTATTTCTAAGGAGGGGAGATTGCCCCTCGCTTGGCCACTCCTTATTTGTTGAGGGATGGCCTACCCCCCCAACTTGGTCAAGGGCAGCCTTCCCCCAGCATACGACTGGCGGTTGACTGTCCTTTTGTGCTGGGTTGACAATTCGTAGTGCCCTTGAAGCAAAAAAATAATGCATCACACTATTTTTCACCTAATGCATCTATTGTAATCAGTGCGAGTCAATCAAATCTGAACAAGATTAGGATCCTCTTTGTTTCAATCTTCTTCATTACATGGTTCATATTAAATTTCACAAATTTAATAGTGTATACAGGATTACATTATTTAAAATTTATTTGAACAGTATTATAGATGCTTTCAATCCTATTCCATCCGAGCAGGGGCCCGGACTATTAGCACCCTCAAAAGGCCAAGGCTTTACCTTTCAATTTTTTTTTTTTTTTTTTTTTCTAATTGAATGGGGAAAACGGGATTACAGGGGTGACTTTACCTTTCAATTTGACGTAAAAAAGGACACGATGGTGCTTGACATCAAAGGAGAAGACGGGAGAGATCATATGAGAAAAATTTCATAATGTGAACATAACATCGAACTTTTTTGAAAGAGAAAACCCTTCAATCGCACTTATAATACCTTCTGAAATCTATGTACATACATTTTACCATGAAATAGATAATTAGAAGCATCCCAATGATCTCATCATATTATTAATTATAGGCTATGATTCACGTTCCAACCCTCATTGGTAGCAAGCAAACCAAAACCCAACCTTATTCTGACATCCAATCCACAAAAGACCATCACTCTACTCAACGGAAAACTCAAACAACATTGTGTGTTTGTACTTCTCACCAGGTTGAACAACAACAGACGGGAAGTTCGGTTGGTTTATTGCATTTGGGAATCCCTGCGTCTCTAAACATAGCCCGCCATGCTTTTCAAAAACAGCACCTCCTTTACCTACCACCCCTTTCACGTAATTCCCTGTATAAAACTGCATCCCTGGTGCATTGCTCCACAGGTTAAGCACCCTAGAGCTCGATGGATCCTTCACCTTTGCAGCATGTTTCAAACCTGCAGATTTCTCTTCCCCGCAGTCTAGCACAAAGTTGTGGTCATACCCTAAACCAACCTCGTGGATTGACTCGCCTACCCTCTTCTCAGTAGTGAAATCAAAGGGGGTGTCTTTAACCGGCATGATTTCACCGGTAGGGATTGTGTTCTCATCCACTGGAGTAACATGGTTCGCCCAAATCTGAATTGAATGGTCAAGTATGTTCCCAGAGTCGTGGCCGGCTAAGTTCCAGTACGTGTGCTGAGCTAAGCTGATCGGAGTTGGCTTGTTCTCTGGCACAGCTTCCATGTCAAGCCTCATTGTTGTGCTCGAAGTAAGCTTGTAAGTTGCAGTCACAGAAACATCACCCGGGTAACCTAGTGCCGAAAAAAAAAAACAGATAGAAGAAGAAAACAAGAGAGAGAATTAGGGGAGGTCAGAACAAGAATTATTGCTATTGGAAAGTTTAAGAGAATAAGGGAGAATGAAACATTGTGTAGAAGCTGGGGTATCCCGGATAAGGTGCTGAGTTCCTAAATGCTTGGTTGGAATGTGCATAGTTTCCATTTTTGGTGTAAATGGTAGAGATATAGAAAATAGTAGTGTGGGTTGTATTGAGGTTATGCAGAATGTTCTGTAGAACTGTGTTGAGTGTGCTTTTCTGCATAACTGTGTTAGAATTCACACTGAGGATTGTAAAGTTTTATGGATTGTACTTCTGCAGTTTGTCTTAAACTGGAGAGTTTTGTACTGATTGTTTGTTAGCAAAAAAATTCATTCATCGAAAAAAGAAAACAAGAGAGAGAGAGAGTTATATACCTTCCTCCCCATCACAAGAGTGATATTTAAAAGTGACTGATGGGTTCTCTCCTTTTTTATATTCGGCTACCTCCCATAACTTCTTATCAAATCCATTGTGCCCACCTAAAGGAAAAGGGAAAAAAAGAAAAAGAAAAATGAGATCACCATTACTCATCCTAAGTGAAAATAGAACTCATGATTTCCAGTTCCTTAATTCCAAAGGAGTTTTTCGTTTCTAATAGTCATTTATTTAATTGGTGTTTTAGAGGAATTAAGGAGAGTACAATCTTAGAGTACGTTTAGTGTGCGGAATGACTATTCAATTAGAAAAAAATGAATAGCTTTTATTAGAAATAGAAGAAGGTTGAATAGAATAGCTTTATGTTAGAGTAAATGATAAAGCTTTAACACTTGGAATAATCATTCTAATTGCCAATGAGAGAATTGAGATCAATAGCTATTCCTCAATTTAAGGAATAGGCATTTCCTTATGGACAATGCAAATGACTATTCTAAAGCTATTTCATTCTACCACCTTCTATTTTTAATGAGAACTATTCATTTTTTTAATGAAATAGCCATTCCGTGTACCAAACGTAACCTTATTGTTTCTACTAAATTAAAAAGCCCAAATCAGTATTCAGTTTATGTTAAGTAGAAAGGTCCATCCGGATAAAAAGAACAGTGCCTACTACTAATCTTTGGAGTAGTTTGGCAAGTCTTACCATCCACCTTTTAACAACCACCCGAGTTTTGGTAATACATACAAGCAATAGTGTAAATTTACTGTGGATGATCTCTTTTGATAAGTACTGTGGATGATCTCTTGAACCTGCTTCATGCCAGTATGTATGCCAAACAACCAAGAACATAGGCATAGGATCCAGCCACACCCTTTCTTAAAAAGCCAATTAAAAAAGTAATACAGAAAGAGCTTTAACCATTTTTTTTTTTTCAAAAAGACATTTCTAGGAAATATTTTTGAATGAAAGAGAATTTAATTTTTAAACCTACAACTCTCCTGATATCTTCCCCCCCCCCCCCTCCCAAAAAAAAAAAAAAGTCCATGTTTCTACACCTATGTCAAATTATCAGTTTTTGACAAGCACCAGCATCCTAGATGGAGATATTCAAGTTTATGTGAAGCTATCACAGAAGAATTAAGGCTTGGAGAAACCAAAATCTTGTTATAGGTAAAACTTTCAACATTCATTAACAAATAGCAGCAATTTTGGCTACTTCCACAAGGAATTAAATAGATGATTTTCATACCATACTGCACAGAAAAGATTGATAAAAAAGCTCAAAGGATGAAGAGTTTGACAATTGTCATACCGTGGAGACTGTTTGGGGCCTTGTTGATAGGCAAAGAGTATTCAATCCCATTGAGTGTAAACCTTCCATCTTTGATTCTGTTAGCAACCCGACCCACAATGCAGCCAAAATAGGGGGCAGCACCTTTCTGATTATGAATTCATTAACACCACAAAACTATGAGAACAAATTAATGCTCGTCAATCCAGAATATTAAAAAAGTGAAACCAAACAAATGGTTTAGCGGGGATCACTGTGGCCAAACTCACACTTTCATGAGTACTAAAACAAATTGAACCAAAATTAAATGACATTGCAGAAAAAAGTGGATAGAAATCACATTATCATCAAATTGTAAGACTTTTTCAAATAAATCCCTTTCCTTCCAACATCAAATAACCACAACACCATAAAATGAATAGAACTTAAATTACAAAGGTGGATAAAATTCACATCATCATCAAATTGCAATCCTTTTCGCTTGATTCCACCAAAATAAATAATAATAATAACAAATCCAACCCTGCAGAAGTCAATACACCCAGAACCAAATTCATCATCGTGAGATCACCACCAAGTCACTCAAAATCAAATGGGTTTACAGAATTTTACCAGATAGGGTTCGACAGAGTCAAATCCAAGAACAACATCAGCTAATTTCCCTTCAATATCCAGAGAATCAAAACATCAGTAACATTTCCACAAACCCAGGAAATGAAAAACTTTGGTAAACAGACAGAGATGCAAAGCATATATATATATACCATCTTTGCCAGGCACAGACAAGGAAGTGATGGTGCAGCCGAGGTTGGTGATCAGGACACGCATGGTTCCATTGTTGAGTTCGAAGAGCTCTGGCTTCAAGTTCTGATCTGCCATTGGATTCTCTGTCATTGGAGGACTCTGTTCCAGTTTGAGAGAGTTGTTTTAGAGGAATCAGATGCTATTAATGACACACAAATGACGTCATCTTTCTCCGACTAAAGGTACGGTCAGTTACGTTTCTAATTAAGGTTTATCTACTGTGGTATTTTTATCCTCCATCGTATCTATATTTTATCGAGCAGAACTTGACGTCTAAAGCGGACGTCCAGGTCCCGTCTGCATGCCTTCACTAAAACGCATGCCCTCACAAAAAGTGAGGCATGCGAAATAAAAAAAAAAAAAATTGCATACCCTCACAAACGGACGTGCTGCGTGTAGCACGGCTCTATTTTATCACGTCAGCTTTGTTGACCGAGAAAAATGGATTCCAATTAAAGTAAGGGCATGTGGAATTAAAAAAAAAAAATTGCATACCCTCACAAAAGTGAGGGTATGTGGACGTGCTACGTGTAGCACGACTCTATTTTATCACATCGGCTTTGTTGACCGATAAAAATGGATTCCAATTAAAGTGAGAGCATGCGGAATTAAAAAAAAAAATTGCATACCCTCACAAAAGTGAGGGTATGCGGACGTGCTACGTGTAGCACGACTCTATTTTATCACATCAGCTTTGTTGACCGAGAAAAATGGATTCCAATTAGGGATGATAATTTATGATTGTTTGTTAGGATTGAGTTGTGTTGAGACATAGTTATAAGATGATATAGGTCAATTCTAATTTGATCAATTTAATTAAACGGGTTAAACCTCTCAACTTTAACTTTCTAATTTTGTATTGGGTTCGTGTCGAATTATGTAAAAAAAAATTCTGTTATTATGTTGTGTGTCGGGTTTGCGTCATGTCAAAACATGTGTATAAGACTATATAGTTTAATCCTAACCCAACCCTTTAATTTATGTGTCGGATTTGTGTAAAAAATTGTCAACCCTAATTTAGATCACAACTATGTTCTGTTAAAAAGTTATTTTGATATACCTAGGATGATTCTATATATTTTTCGTTGACGTTGAAAACTTGGAGCGAAAACCAAAAACCCTCAAATATTCATGAAATTGGTTTGTAGGAGATTTCTACAAACCAGCTTATAAAAGCGATATATGTTTTTAGAGTAATGATAGAAGGAAACCTTACGTCTTATTTGTGTCCCAAAAAATTGGGAGTAATGATACATGTCAACTCCCATGTATATCTTGTGTCCACCAAAAGTGATGTGACTTTTTAAATCACTATTGGATTTATGATGAATCATTATTGACTTTTGATCCAATAGTGATTTTAAAAATCACATCATTTTTTGTGGACACAAGGTAGACATGAGGTTGACATATATAATTACTTAAAAATTGGTGTAACTTTTAAAATTATCATTAGATCAAAAACTCATATGTCACAAGTTCAATGATGATTTTAAAAGTCACATTAATTTTAGAAGTATGAAGATATGAGTTTTCCTTTTAGCGTTACTCATTTTTTTAAGCTATTAATTGTAGAATTATGTCTGAGACTTGATCGTTGGAAGAATTCCCGTAAGGGTGGAAATCCAATGGAGACAAAGTGAAAAAAACAGAGAGAATAATTACCAGACAAATTGTACTATTTGTCTCTAACCATCACCCTTTATATAGGGTGCAGTGCACCTCTTGGTGAAGGGTTGTAACTCTTAGAGAAGAGTTGCAACTCTTCACAAAGAGTTGCACTGTTTCACTTTAAGATAAACTCCATGGAAGTTATCACCTTCCATGGGAGTTATTCTGGTGTGTGGATGACCACACTTGTTATGGTGTGATCATCCCTAAACCATCAACTCCCACTTGATCACATAATAACATCAAGCAATAAACTTAGTTGAGCATAATTACCTTGGTACCAACAATTTTCCCATGCCAACTCTCATCTGTAAATCCTACAGATCGGCGTCAGATTATAACATGGTTCCACGTGCGCACGCTTTTGTTATTTTATCTGACCGCACTCTTTACCACATGCTTTCCTATAAACAGCATATTAGGAGTGACTTCATTTTGCTATCTTTCAAGCAAATGGCATCAATTACCCGTGGTTTGGAACACAGTTCACACCCTTACCACAATTGACGACTTCAGCCGTACACAAGTCCATGCGTCGACCTGCACTGAATTTTTAATCAAGTATTTCCTCTTGATGTACCTTATCAGCGTCTTTTACACTCTCAGAGCATAGATATTACCAAGCCTCAACAAGATGCCTTTTAGTGAACTTTTACATACATATGAGTTGTAATATCCGTACCTCGTCAGTGTCATCTGCCTTTTTACCGACCAATTAAGTCCCCTAATAGGCAGATGTGCATATAGTCGTTCATTCAGGTGTCCCTGAATCCTTCCGATCATGCACTAACCCATGCAGCTTTTTACCTAGGTATTTTTTAATCCCATTGCCGCTACATGCTCCCTGAATTTATCCAGAGACAACCCCTTGGTCATAGGATCGGCCACCATCTCTATTGAGGGAATGAATTCAACTTTTATTTCCCCTCTCTCCACTATATCTTGAATATAGTGATAACTTACATCAATGTGTTTGCCCTTGGAGCTTTGTGCTCCACTTTTTATCAGAGAGATGGCGGACTTATTATCACAAAACACATTGACTGGTCTGCTAGGTATACCCAAATTTAAACTCTCAATGAAACGTTTAATCCAGACCGCATTACTCACCGATGTGCTGCAAGATATATACTCAGCTTCCATTGTGGATTTAGCAACACAATTTTGTTTCTTACTTAGCCAAGAAATAGCTGTTCCACCGAATAAGAATACATAACCACTGGTTGGTTTTCTATCATCAGCATCTCCTGCAAAATCTGCATCTGTGTATCCTACAATTTCTAGATCACTTATACCAAAACATAAACCCATGTTTTTAGTGCCTTGCAAATATCTAAATATTCGCTTTACCGCTTGCCAATGTATCCTCCCTGGATTGGATTGATATCTGCTTACCAATCCCACCGCATGACAAATATCAGGCCTTGTGCTTGTCATGGCATACATGAGACTGCCCACAGCCTGGGCATAGGGGACTGATTCCATTTCTTGAATCTTTGTCTCATTTTGAGGACACATTTCCTTACTTAAGTGCAGACCTTTAGAAACAGGTGTACTTAAGGGTTTACAGTTATCCATTTTAAACCTCTTAAGTATCTTTTCTAAATATTTCTCTTGATCCAAGTACAATAACTTTGAATTTCTATTTCTAAAAATTCTTATTCCCAAATTCCCAAGACATAGGTAGCAGCTCCCATGTCTTTCATTTCAAACTTGGATGCTAAGAAACTCTTTGTCTCATTTATCATGTCTGAACAATTACCGGTAAGCAATATGTCGTCTACATATAATGACAAAATTGAAAATTTACCATTACTCATACTTATGTAAACACAGTGATCTAGTGGACTTACCTCGAAACCAATTTCTAGTATAGCTTGGTGGAACTTCAAATACCATTGTCTCGATGATTGTTTAAGTCCATATAGAGATCTTTTTAATTTATAGACTTTCTCTTCATGTCCTTTTTTTGGGAATCCTTCAGGTTGAATCATATAGATGTCCTCTTTTAATTCCCCGTTTAAGAATGTCGTTTTAACATCCAACTGATGTAATTCCAAATCCATCTTGGCTACCACTGACATGATTATTCTTACTGAGGCAAACTTGGCCACAGGTGAATATGTATCAACAAAGTCTATACCGGGTTGCTGAGTAAACCCTTTGGCTACCAATCTAGCTTTATACTTGTCAAGGCTTCCATCTGCTTTGAATTTTGTTCTAAGTACCCACTTGCATCCAATGGCTTTCCTTTGATTTGGTAGGTCTATGAGCTCCCACACGTCATTTTTTCTGATCGAATCGAGCTCCTCATTCATAGCTTCAATCCATTTGTCAGCATCGTTTCTTCTCATAGCTTCTTTGAAACTTGCCGGATCATCTTGTAGATTTATATCATCTACACTAAGTACATAATGATCCCTAAGAATGCTTGATGGTCGTCTTTGTCTTTTACTCCCACTGTTTCCAATATTTGTATCAGCATGAGATTGATCGCTCCCACTGCTCCCACTGTTTCCATCATTAGTATCTGTATGTGATTGATCTTTAGATTTCCTTTTTCTCCCACTAATCTGAAGATCTGTCACATGTTTGTCTTCTAATGAAATTTTGGGGACTTCTGAACATGCGGGATTATCTCCTTGTAAAAGTCTGATATCGTCCATAGGATTAATTTGATTGGTATTTTCAAGAAAAACAACGTCTCTGCTTTCAATTAATCCTTTCTCAGAATGATAGAATCGGTAGCCACTATCATTCTCTACATAACCAATAAACCTGCATTCCCAAGTTTTACTGCATAATTTGTCTCTTAAGGGTTTTGGGATAAGTACATGTGCTTTACATCCCCATACCTTAAGATTGTCAATGTCTGATTTTAGGCCTGTCCAATATTCATAAGGTGTGAGTAGCTTTGATTTGGTCTTAACTCGGTTAAGTATATATGCTGCCGTGGATAAAGCCTCTCCCAAAAAATGTATGGGTAAATCAGCATATGCCATCATGGACCTTGTCATGTCCATCAAAGTTCTGTTTCTTCTTTCTGAAATTCCATTTTGTTGAGGCTTATAAGGCATTGTGTATAAATGCCTTATTCCACTTGCCTTGCAGAAAGAATCCATGGCTTCATACTCACCGCCTCTATCATTATTCAAATTCTTAATGGACCTACCCAATCTATTTTCTACCTCTAATTTATATTCTTTAAATTTTTCAATGGCTTCAGACTTGTGTCTGAGGAAGTAGATATGTCCATACCTTGAATAATCATCAGTAAAAGTAATAAAATATTTCGTTCCTCTATGTGTCTTAGTTCTCAAAGGTCCACAAATATCAGAATGAATTATTTCCAATAAATCTGATGATTTCCAATGTTTTGAAAAAGACTTATTGATCATTTTTCCCTTAATACATGATTCACATATATTAAAATCTTCAGAATTTATTTTTGGTAATAATCCACTTTTACTCATTCTAATCATCTTGTTTTTGTTTATGTGACCTAATCGTAGATGCCATAAATAAGAACTATTGATAGACACATTCAAATAATCAGAAATAGAAATTTTATTATCAACTTTAAGTAAATACATATTGTCTACTTTTACACCTTTCACTGATACATTTCCCTTCCTTATATAGACCTTTCCAGATTTGAATTTAATCCCGTATCTCTTATAATCTAACACAGGAACTGATATTAGATTTCGGCGGATACTGGGCACATACAATACATCATATAAAACAATGACCAAACCATTGACAGAAATCTTACATTTGCCTTCGCTTAACACGTCACTGTAAGTGTTGTTGCCCATGTAAACTTTGTGCTCACCAACTGCCTTGTCCTTGAAGTCCACAAAAAATTCTCGGCATCTGATTATGTGTCTTGTTGCTGCCGAATCGATCCACCAAGAATTTGTAGTCGGTTCTGCCATCATCACTTCAGTAACTGTCATTGCTATTTCCTTCTGTTTCCGGCCACCATTGTTCTTCGGACATTTCGCCTTGAAGTGTCCCAGTTTTCCACATCTGAAGCATGCTCCCTTAACTTTGTTGCCACCTTTGGGCTTACCTTTCCAATTTTTCTTGAACTTCTTGGGTTTGCCCTTGAATGTTGGAACACGCGGAGTCTGAGCCACAGTATGAGCCATTAGAAGGTTGCTAGATGTCCCTTCTCTTCTTCTAACACAAGCAATACTGGGAGAGATATCATAGAAACTTCTTTGCCACTAAGTGTCAAAATAGTGACTACATGTTCCCATGATAAAGGAAGACCATTCAGAATGGTGGTCACTTGCATTTTGTCTGACACAGAATGACCAGCATTTGCGAGTTCCTTTGCAAGAAGTTCCATTTGATTGACAAAGTCACCCACATAAACATCCTCGCCCATACGAGCACTGTTATATTTGTCCAATAACAGTTGTCTGTGAGTGTCAGACCTAGGACCGTATTTTTGCTCTAAGGCCTCCATCATGGCTTTCGCTGTCTCATGTTCTTCAAAGAGAGGAATGATGTTGTCTTGCATACTGTGTAGAAGTGTAGCTTTAGCCATTAGGTCGTCTTCTATCCATTTCTTGACGGCCTTTTGATCTTGTTGGTCTTCTACATTTGGCTTATCAGTTGTAAGAGTGTATAAAGTTCTCTCATGCATCAGTACATAAGAGATGTGTCGTTTCTACATTCTAAAATTGATTCCATTAAGGCTCTCAACCTTTGAGGAATTTATACCGCTTTTAATAGTCATTTTAGAAAGTGGATACAATACAATTAAACTGAGTAATATAAATAAATATGTATTGTCTTAATTACAACACTCCAAACNGAGCCATTAGAAGGTTGCTAGATGTCCCTTCTCTTCTTCTTCTTTTCATTCTCTTCTTCTAACACAAGCAATACTGGGAGAGATATCATAAAAACTTCTTTGTCACTAAGTGTCAAAATAGTGACTACATGTTCCCATGATAAAGGAAGACCATTCAGAATGGTGGTCACTTGCATTTTGTCTGACACAGAATGACCAGCATTTGCGAGTTCCTTTGCAAGAAGTTCCATTTGATTGACAAAGTCACCCACATAAACATCCTCGCCCATACGAGCACTGTTATATTTGTCCAATAACAGTTGTCTGTGAGTGTCAGACCTAGGACCGTATTTTTGCTCTAAGGCCTCCATCATGGCTTTCGCTGTCTCATGTTCTTCAAAGAGATGAATGATGTTGTCTTGCATACTGTGTAGAAGTGTAGCTTTAACCATTAGGTCGTCTTCTATCCATTTCTTGACGGCCTTTTGATCTTGTTGGTCTTCTACATTTGGCTTATCAGTTGTAAGAGTGTATAAAGTTCTCTCATGCATCAGTACATAAGAGATGTGTCGTTTCCACATTCTAAAATTGATTCCATTAAGGCTCTCAACCTTTGAGGAATCTATACCGCTTTTAATAGCCATTTTAGAAAGTGGATACAATACAATTAAACTGAGTAATATAAATAAATATGTATTGTCTTAATTACAACACTCCAAACAGAAAAATAAAAATGTGATTGTGCTTATTACAAACCAATAAATAATAATAATAATAATTGTTCAGAATTTACTAGTTATCCGGATAGGTCAAGTGAGCCTGATATTTGTTCATGCAAGCCCGATTATATGCCAAATTGGGGTTTGGCGGACTGACCTGTTCACCTCTTCTGGCAAAAGTATGGCGGTTGCTGTCCATTGGCCACAGGTCCCACGGGCTCTGCTCAACGGTCCTCACAATCCTCAAAGGATTTGGACCCCTCAGGCGTCGTTGACTGGATATCTCAGATTGCAGCGGATTAGGGACAGTAAATGCAACCTCTTTGTGCTGTTTGGGTGACAGCCAAAGAGGTCGGATGAACCTCCGATTCTTGTCCCTACGAGGTTGACGTGAAGATTCTCCCATTTCCCAAACATTCGGGTGAACGTTAGGGCCTGAATACTTGCCCCACGCCCTTCCCTTCGAATGTTGGTTCCAATGGCTTTTGAACGGTCCAAATCGGGGTTGAAACGAGCCAGAACGAGCAAAATTACGAAAATAGGGTTGAATCTGGCCGGTTCAGGCGGACCGGACCGGTCAACTCCAGACCGGTTGACTTTGCTGACGGCTCGGCGCGCCCGTGGACGCGGCTGACGGCTCGGCGCGCCACGCGGCTGGAGCGCGCGGGTTGGCTGGGCAACGGCCGGGTCGGGTCAGATGGATTGACCGGCTGGGCTGACAACAAAGCGTTTCCCGGTTGCAACCTGCTGATTCTTGGGCGTCAGGTCGGGCTGTTCCTTCTGCGTGAAACGACGTCTTGCAACTTCTTACAGGCGGTTTCCCTTATGCGCGGAACGGCGACGTTTCGTTGTGAAACGGCGCCGTTTTGCGTAACACGGGTGGACGCCCGTTCCAGAAGCCAAACGGCGTCGTCCTGGGAAACCGGAACGACGTCGTTTCCAGGAGGGCCAAAAGGCGCCTCTGGAACGCGCGAAACGGCGTCGTTCCACTTAAGTGGAACGGCGTCGTTTCCAGGACGCGTGCTGGAGGCGCTGGAAGAGGTTCCACTGCTCAAAACGACGTAGTTTTGAGCATGGGGTCTTCTTCAACCTTTGGAGGCCCTTTTTGCGGAATTGACTCCCCAACACGTTCAAATCCAGGAGTAGGAGAATGTTTTGCACATCCAGATAAGAAAAAAATTGGATTTTGTCCAATGAAAAAAGTCATAAAATTTCTCTAATAATTTTCTTCAATTTCGAATTTCCTCTTTAAGACTTGAATATTGCCAGTATATTTAACACCTCCAACAGTCACTGTCAATGGATCTTCATTCGGTTTGGCAATTGACTGATGGAGATTGTAAAATGCAACTGATGTAGCCAAACCTAGGATTTGTCTGTTAATGGTTTTTTTGTACTACATCAAGAATTTTCTCTGATTATTTTTCTTTGTCTTCTTCTTCTCCCATCACAAGGCTCTGATACCACTGTAGAATTATGTCTGAGACTTGATCGTTGGAAGAATTCCCGTAAGGGTGGAAATCCAATGGAGACAAAGTGAAAAAAACAGAGAGAATTATTACCAGACAAATTGTACTATTTGTCTCTGACCATCACCCTTTATATAGGGTGCAGTGCACCTCTTGGTGAAGGGTTGTAACTCTTAGAGAAGAGTTGCAACTCTTCACAAAGAGTTGCACTGTTTCACTTTAAGATAAACTCCATGGAAGTTATCACCTTCCATGGGAGTTATTCTGGTGTGTGGATGACCACACTTGTTATGGTGTGATCATCCCTAAACCATCATTAATGAGAAATACGTGTCATTAAAAAAACACGTGCATTTCACATGTTAATGATTCATATCAATTTTATAAACTAGTTGATAGAAGGTTTTTTAACAAACCAATTTGTAAAAAATTTGTTTCCTTGTCTTTTTTTCTTACTTGAGCTTGTTGAAATGTGAAGTAAAAAAACAAGATTGTTTTTTGGTAGGTGTAAATACCATTTGACACCAAGTACCAACCAGGCCTTCTCTCTTTTGCCATCAATAGATAAGATGTGCTCTGTTTCTACTAGTGTAAATAGCATTTGAGACACACATATCTGCTCTGCTCTTTCTGCTATTTAGTTTTGTATCACTGCTGCGTGCATGCTTTTTCCTAGAAACCTTTCTTTCTGGGTTTCTTTAATTATATTCCAAAGGACCATTTTTTGAGCTTCCGTTGCCCTTCCATTTCATTAATCACTCCAAACTGGCCTGGTTGTGTTTCAACTCTTGGGGTCAGTTTAAAGGCTTTTTTTATGGTCTGGTTGGGCTTACCGTCACGGGTACACTTGGCTTTTTCTTTGGAATAGCATAAGCAAGTACAATCTTGTGATGAATTTATTCATGTTTTAAGTGGTAAAGGTGTGTCGGATAATCGGAAACGACGGAGAATGGAGAAACCAAAGGGGAATATAGCAGCTGAATTGGAAAAATATATCATGAGATGCTTGACTTTTGCTATATCGCTCAAACTTTGTCCCCAAGAAAAGAAACATGTTGTAAGTTTTGACTTCTAAATTCGGTGTCTTATTAAAACAAACGTTATGGATTACGTACAAACTTGTAAATCGTCCTAACTTGCTTCCCAAGTAACAAGTGGGATGTTTCTAATATTTTCTAATTCTATTTTTTTTTTCTAATTAGGATGTTTCTAATATTTTAATTCTTCATAATAAATATTTTAAATTTATTTTTATTGTTGATAAATAAATAAAAAAAAAAGATATTGCCCGGCCGGTCCTATATAACATGATGAAGTTATTGAACATAGTTACATATAGATCAATCTTTCACAGGTTTGGGAGCTTTTGACGCTCAGAATCTCCCTCTTCGTCTTATATACTCTTTATAGAAGATATATTTTTTTTGCAGTAGACAAAAGAAACTATATATTGTAGCAATGGTGTCACTGATGCCACAGAAGCGGCTCGCCGTCCTTGTGCTTAAATGTGGTAAAAGAAAAGTGTGGCTCGATCCCAACGAGACCAACGATCGATATTTCCATGGCCAATTCAAGTATGTCTACTTTTTGCTACCATTTCTTAGTTAATTAGCTATTATTTTATCTGATATGACCAGCTTAGAATAAGCGAGTGTCTATGGCCTTCTAATATTTGTTTGTTGAGTACTAATATTATTTTTCAAACTTATTTATTACATTCATATCACACTGGTTGACATTACGTGTTTTAAGCGACGAGTAATATTACTCTTCACACCCATTTTATACTGGCTGACGTGGGGTCATTGGGGTGTGTTAAGTGGTGAGTAATGCTAGCTACTCTTTACACCAATTTCATACCCGTTGACGTGAAGTGTTTTAAGTAGTTTTCTATGTCAAAACTCTAAAAAAAAAAAAAAGGTCACATTAGCATGTATGAAATAAATGCGATAAATGAATGTAAAAAGTAGCATTACTCTTTAAGTGGCTTTCCATGTTAGTTATTTAAAAAAATAAAAGTATAAACTACTTAAAACACGTCATATCAACGAATATGATATGAATGTGAAGAGTAACAATATTACTCATGGGAAATGCTAAAAAACACTCCCAAATCCCTCCAAATATCACCATCACCATTGGATATGTAGGTTCCACACAGATCCAATGGTGATGGTGATATTTGGAAGGATGAGAGATGGATTTGAGAGTGTTTTCTAGCATTTCCCATTACTCTATTTGTTTTCATTGCTCTAAGGAAACGACCCTTATTTACTATGTGCTTTGCAGGGATGGCCATAAGAAAGCTTGTAAAGAATGGTTTCATAGTCAAGAAACCAAAGAAAATCCGTTCACGTTCACGGTGCCTGGAAGCACAAAAAGCAGAGACAAAAGGTAGGCACTCAGGATACGGGAAGCGGAAGGGAACAAAAGAGGCAAGACTGCCGTCGAAAACGTTGTGGATGAGGAGGCTGAGAGTGTTGCGGCGCTTGCTTCGAAAGTATCGTGAGTTCAAGAAGATTGATAGGCACACGTACCATGACATGTACATGATGGTGAAGGGAAATGTTTTCAATAATAAACGCCTGATTATGGAGAACATTCACAAGGCCAGGGCTGAAAAGGTTAGAGACAATGCACTTCTCCATCAATTTCAGGCCAAGAAAGCCAAGAGGGAAGATTAGTGGGCCAAGTTATGAACTTATTATATTGATTATCTTTGGTGTTTATAGGGAAAGTTTTGCAAGTGATTTATGCTATTTAGTAGAGATTCATATACGACTATCATACAATTGGAACGATGTAGCAGAAAAAATGTTAATTTTAACTGCTACATCATCCAATAGTATGTTAGTAATGCTATACATCACTCTCTATCTTTCATAGCCTATGTGGCCTGATCCTTCATAACATTTGGTACATGAAGATTAATTTTTTGGTTGGAGAGACCATGCCACATAGGCTTTAGGAGATAGGAGGGGAATTAGGGGTGATGAATAGAATTAGTTGTTGTATTGTGTTTCAGTCTATTAAATATCATTACTCTTTATAAAAATTTGTTGTATACGTACTAATTTTACTTTTTCTTTTTGCATGAATATGCATTTTACTATTCTGTGCTGTCAGTGACTCAAAAGAGTTGTTTATGTTGCTACTTGTTCGATTGATTCACTTCATCAACGTACGTCTTTCCTCATCTTTTATTTTATTTTATTTTTTTTTTGGAGGTTTCAAGTTTTTGAAGTACATACAGACTGGTTGAATAAAAAATTTCAGACTTCTAAAGTGATGAAGTCTAAAAAACAAAAAAGACTTACTTATAATCGTTTTAGAATCATCCATTGAGTCGAAAATTTATCACCTTACTCCTTTTAGTTATGCTTGAGTATCAAATCACTCTCTCCGTATACTGGCCATTTAAGGTTTTTAACGAATTAGAAAAAAAAAAAAAAAAAAGGTTTTCAACGAAAATTATGACATGTAGACCTAAGACCACGTATACATAAAAATCAAAAAAAAAAAAACAAAACAAAAAGATAAAAATAAACAAAAAAGAAAGAAAGAAATGAATAAGAAAAAAAGAAAAGAAAAAGAAAAAGGAAAGGGAGTGGCGGGCTGAGGTCACCCATCACCCCCTTTACAAATGAGGGCATTAGATTGGATTGCCCAACACATGCCCCCATGAGTTGGTGGGTGGCCAACCCACAACTGATGGGTTGGTGGGTGAGTGGCACCCTCCCATCTTTTTATTTTTATTTTTTTCGCTTTTGTTTGTGTTTTATTTTTGTCCGTGTTAAGTTGAGGTGATACTTTTGTATACGTGGAGCTATTTATTGGGTCTAAAGATAATCTTAGACCTACATGTCACAATTTTCATCAAAAACCTTAATGGCACGTATGTAGAGAATGCAATTGGATAACGGAGCATACCTAAAGGTTTATTTGATTAAAGGTTAAACCCTAAAGGGCCTTTACAGTATTTTTCCCATATCAAATTGTTAAAATCCCGATTCGAAACTAGGAACTAGGGTTAGAATCTTAACAGATTCTCGAAAACCATTGAGAATCCTACCAAGACTAACGTTTCTTTTCCAAGGGATCTTACATTCAAATGTATAAATAAAGAAAACAATGATGTTTCCCTAATCTTATGAAAAGAAAAAAATTACAACACATGATGGAACCTCACTCCCACATAGCTGAGGGTTCTGTTTTTATTTTTCATCACATACTTATTAGATTTCATTGGGAAGAAAAAATAAATTAAAAAGAAAGAAAGATGACAAAACAAATTAATCATGGCCAAAAGGTACGATTTAAGGAAACAACATAATGAACACATCATAACACCAATTCATTATGTATATTTGTATAAATCATATCATGCTTTTCCTGCTGAACCATATAGATGCATCTTCTCTGCAACCACAGCTTTCATGGCTTCCTTGGCAGATGACATAACATGGACGAGATCTTTACTAGGGTTGTTCAATGAATCCATGTAAGCCTTCCGCACTTCAGTGTTCACATTGAACTTTCTGACGCCCCGGTCGATGCAAGCCTGCTCAAGGAAGATAAACAGCTAGCTCATATAATATGAATCAAACTCAAAGCCATTCACTAAAGTTAGTTGCATATTACATATATGAAAATCTGTCTCTGAAATGTGAGAAAAAAAGAGAAACAAAAAAAAAAAACTTTAAATTCTGGAAATTAGTATAATATAAATAAGTGTACCTTGATAAGTTCCTCGGACAAGCCAGAAGCTCCATGAAGCACAAGAAAAACTCCCTTCTTCAAACTCAAAGCATGCAAATCCTTAATGTAGATAGAAGTTAGAATCATTAAAGACTGCAATCGACAACCTTTTCAATATACATATGTATATGACGTTTCCATTCTGAGAGGCAAAATGCCATCTGCTTTTATAGAGATTAAGCATCATTGAGTTATAAGGATGTTATTTCTGAAACACTAGATAATTTGCCACAATGATCTATAATAACAAAACAAATTTAGCTAATTATTATTATGATAAATTTGATATTTTGAATTGCGAAAAAGCTAAAAACCTAAAAAATAAAATAAGCCAATCGCACAAGAGGCCAAGATTTACATGACTTGAGACAACGGGTTGCGTTCACATCCAGAGACAATTAGGAAGAAGCTAATAAAAGATGGAGTACTAGAGATTGTTTGAGACTCAGGTTTAGTAGCTTTAAGTTGATGTGGTGGACTGGACTAAAATATATGTTCAATATATTTCATTACCAAATATTTTTCACCTGTTTAAAGTACAACAAAATTTCAAATCTAAACCATGTAACACAACAATTCTAGAACAATGAAAATGCACCAGCCTTATGTACCAAAATCTGGTTAGCATAAAGGATAAGTAACCAACCAAACTGTGTCTTCCTTTCATAGGGTTACATCAATTACACAGAAGTCAGCAAGTGTGTTAACCCTAATTGATTATTAAACTATAAGGTGTTAATATATATATATATATACACAGAGAGAGAGAGAGATACTTTACCTTAAGCAAATCAAGTCTAAGATTTGGGCCACTTGCAGGGTATTTTCCATGGACATTTCCAATACACACTGCCAAAGCATCTATGCCAGTCTCAACAATGAATTCTTGAGCCTGTAATTCAAGAGGCCGATTGTAATGAGATTGGAACATTTAGTGCAAAAAAGGAAAGCTGGTTTCAGCCAATTCGAAAGAGAAGTCACCTGATTAATATCAGTCAGTCTTGCTTCATAATCTTCAACAGTCAGGTCATCCTCTGTTCCTGACAATCTCCCAAGTTCAGCTTCCACCATAATACCTTTTGAGCGAGCCAAGAATGAAATGAACTTTGTGTATAATACATTTTCCTTGAATGAAAGATGTGAACCATCTACCATAACTGAATCAAATCCCTGGTATTGTCGGATTCAAAAATTGCAATGTGACTATTAGTTATTACTGAATTAAAAACAAAAAGAATTATCAATCCTTCTACAAACTATGCTCAAACAGGGTGACAGCAAAAGTTATGACTTTGATATTAAACAAAAAGAAAACTTACCAACTCAAGAGCTTCCACCAGATCTTGCTTTGAAGTTCCATGATCAAAGTGAACAGTAATGGGAACCTGTCATTCATGTATAAGCATTACCTCCTACATCTTGATATAAATGGTAGCACTATAGTTATCACATGACAGGTGTTGGTTTATGTGTGAAGCCCAAAACACCTGCATATCTTACCTCAAGTATAAAGAGGTAAAAAAAAGTTTGGTAACATAAAACCCTCGGAAAAATTTGAATGGGTTGCAGCACAAAAATGGGCTCATGGTTTGTTAAGTGATCTGGTATTTGGATTACGAGAGAGAATCCGTTGGTGGATTGTACTGCATGTGTCCTCCTAGTCATGTATGTGTTTATTTCATGGATGGCCTGATGAGGTAAGCAAAAGGCTAAATCATGTAATTATGTTATTACTATGTGGTTGTTTGGTCCTTTATTTTCTCAATATATTCTTGTTAGTCTATACCTACATAACACATGGTTTACTTTCTTTTTTGCTTTTCTTTCATTCTTTTTAAGTTTTCTTTGTTCCTTTCATTTTTTTTGGTAAAAAGAATCTTATTAATCGAAGAAATATAACATATCCAAGATCTCTTTCTTGGTAGGAAGAACTTCTTCAGAGAGAAAATTCCAGGAACGATATCAAGAAATATTACCAAAAATCAAATATTAATGCAAAAAACAGAAGCACTCCAAGTAGAACAAAATAAATTCAGCAGAAAGTAGTGCATATAAATCTGAACGACTGTTTTCATTGATCAAGCCGCATAGCCGATATATATATAAAAAATATCGGTACACAAAGGCATCTACATATGCACTCTAAGCCAAACGTAACCTTCACTTTTTGAGTACATAGAGTGATTGATAGACATTGAAGGAAAACCCTGGCCTTCCAGCCTTTCAGTGCTTTTCACATGGATATACAAATAATGGTTCTTTATTTCTCTTTTTCAACCTTTCAGTGCTTTTGACCTTCGACCCTGTTTCTTCTTCTTCTTTAATTATAATTTTTAATATTTTTTATTTATCCATTCTTTTACTTTCCACTGTTGTTAAGTATATGAAATCGCACTTACACTGGCTTGTTCAGCAGCAGAGACACAACAGGCAACCAAAGGAATTCCTCCTTGCTTTAAGGCACCAGGATGGATCTGGAAAAGAACAAAGTTAGGCAGAAAATTTCCTGAAACCATGATTCTTCAAAAGAAAAAATATGTTCTGTGAATCATGTTACTGGTACAGAATGCATCACGGAAAATAAACTAATTTGCTCCTGATTCATCCTCCCTAGCACAAACTTTGAGGAACAAGTATGAATTCGTTAGAATAACTTACAATCTTGAAATTTATTGGAAGTATCTTAACTCGAAATAATTCTAGAAAATTCATCCAGTAGATGCATCATTAAATTTAGGAAGTGAGATATATCTTGGGAAATTGTTTCGTCTGATGAATTCATGCTCAAACTTTAGGAACTTGTAGTCATGATCACAAATCATGGATACAATCATGAAAGATGTTGTTAATGAGTATCCATGGCTAGAATATCCATCTTCTTAATTGACTGCTTCTAACCTGTAATATGGCAGGACTTTGTTCTTCCTCGGCAGCAGCAACAACTGCCTCAACTCCTTCCAAATTATAAACATTGAAAGCTCCAACAGCATATCCACCCTTTTCTGCATTCTGGATATAGAACAAATTCTTCAGTATCAGAGGAAAAAGTAGTCTGAAATCTTTAATAATTATATTAATGGCCCTTACGAAAAGAAGCTCTTTTGTTGATGAAAGTCTCACTGGACGAGCCCAGGATTTCACGAGTTCTGCCAGCGCTTTACTGTCACCAACATTACCTATGTAAAGAAGATTTCTGAGGTGTAAGACACAAATAAAGTTTCAAGAAAAGATTATAATACTGAAATGAAATAAGAACACATATTCACCAGGGAAAACAATGTATGGAACTCCTGGATGTCTACTTTCAGGACCCAGCATCCACAACGGAACACCAGCCAATGCTTGTCCAACTATCTTAGCGCATTTTGCTTCAAGGGCTTTTGTAGCAAGATCTGATGAGGTGATTCCACCCTAAAACAGAGTACTGTATTAAGTATGTGGCATTTGAATTGAAGGATTTGGAAATCAGCCCAGGAGCTCAAATTGATTAAACAAAGATTGAACAGCACATAAAAAACAACACAAGGAACGTATCACTATTTGCCACATCAATAGAGTGAAAGAGAAGAGTATTTGGTCACTTAAACTTAAAAAAGCACCTTTGCAAGAATATAACGAGGTTTTGTAGTGATCCGGCTAACAATTTCCACCAGTGCAGAGCTCACTTTGAAGTTGATCTCCAAACTCTCGGAAGGAGCTGTCCAATGAAAAATTAATTGACACTTGAATAAAGGGGAGGCAGGAAAAACAAGTTATTCCCTTGTTTAATTCACAGTGTAGTTATATTGATATAACCTTTTTTATTTTTATTTTTAATTAAGACATTTAGCAACTGCTCTAATATATGTTAATCATAAAGAAATATATTTTATGTTGTTCAAAGAATTCAATATACATAATATCTGATCAAGGAATTGAGGGACTTAGACATGTCAGACACAAAAAACAAAGGAACATGAAACAAACATTTTCCAGTGATGAGCTCCCGACTGGTCAGTATGAGAGTGTCCTTCCGAGCCCTGAGAAAACAATCTGCCATCTCAGCTGCTCTACTGATTTCCTCTTTCCTCTCTTCTAAAGAGCTCATTGCAAGCTTATCAACAGAAACCTATTCATTGCAAAGAAGGCTATTCAGTTCTCTTATGGTAACAAGTAGAATTTACAACAATAAAATATTGGGTATGAAACTTAGTGCTGGGTCACCTCGATGCTTCTTAAGCTCTGGCCACATTGTAATTTAAGCTCTTCAACCTGTGGATTAGAAGCACAAACCAAAATACAGATATCAACATTTCCAAGGAAAGAAAGAAACAGAATTCTCCAAAATTCACCATTTCAACCTGTTTAGTTGTTTTTGGAACATATGACCCCACAACTATGAGACCACCATTCCTTTCTTTGTTTATTCCTAGATCCTTTGGCAAAATTGGGGCTTTTGGGATAATTCCAATGCGAGTAGAAACGAAACTAGCAGCAGTACGGCATAGGAAACGCTTTCCCTTCAGTTCTGCCTGTCAATTTAATACACCTTGTTAGGAGACGTACCAGTTTTCAAGGAAAACATTCCAAGTAGGACTCAAAATCATAACAACTGAAAAACAGAACAATTATAACCATCTACCTTGATCATTCCAGCTGCAAATACAACCATGTCTCTTTCGCTAGCTGCATTAACTATGCATGTTGACCCCTGTTTCATGTAACAAACCAGAATCAAGTTGGTGAAAACCAACCATTTTGTCATAAACATTAAGAAAAAAAGTTGTGGAAGCATAGCCAACAGTTTCTTGTCATAGAATCTTAGTAAATTAACCAGTTAGGTGCATTAAGCACGATACCTGTAAATAGATATACATTACATGACTTGAGTACACACTCTGCCAATTACTAATACATGCCTCATAAAACCCTTCAACAATAACCATACAACTCGTAGCCCTATGTTGGATAGTAGTTTATATCCTTTTCGATTCTAGTAAAAGTTTTTACTTTCATTTGTCACTCAATTACTAACATTTATTCATTAAAAACGGATTAAAACCCATTAGTGGATGGATATAATATCCTAGATTTTATTATTTAAATTAGATTTTGTTAAAGTATATTCATATTAGACTTTCATGAAATTTCTGATTAGTTTCAAAATTCATCACTGTTCCACTCTGGAATAACCAAAATGCCATCTTCCTCCTACAAAGTAAAGGTCCTGGATGAATTGATCTAGTTAAGGTCCTAACTCTCACCATTAGTGCATGATTCTGGCTGCTGTCTGCTGTCACTAAATTCAGAAACCATATGCACCTATTATAGTCCCTATATGGCTAGAGGTTCCTCTTGGATTTACACATTGGTGGGGTTGTTTAAGATGGTGATTCAAGAGAAACTCAGGTTAGATCATATTAAATCAAATTGGTAAGGTCATTAAGGTTAGTGATGAGAAAGAGAGAGATACACAGAGAGGGATATATAGGAATGTTGCGAGTAAATTGAAGCGAATTCCCAAGATGAGATAAGAGGAAAAGGATAAAATCTCATGATGACAGGTTTTATCATACGTGTAAATGAAATAAGTTTAAGGTTAAACACCTATTTTGGTCTCTAAAGTTTACAAAAAGTTCCAATTAGGTCACTAACATTTAAAAAGTTGCAGTCTAGTCCTTGAAGCTTTTGAATCATCACAATTAAGTTCTTCAATTAATCTCACTGATGCTAATTGATGATGTGTTATATTAAATAACCCATGTGGCATGAATTAATGAGGGTCCGTCTGGTAAAGTTTTGAGAAGTGTTTTGTGTTTTGGTCTTTGAGAGGAGTTTTGACTAAGGTAAAAATTTAAAATTAATTTGGTGGGAGCCATGTTTGAAAAATGAGTTGCATGTGAGGTCCACACAAGAAAAGCTGTTTTTCAGAAGAGTTTTGGGTTTTGAAAAAAAAATTGGAAAATATTTTTACAAAATAATGAAAAAAGAATTTTTAAAAAATGTGTAAATTGCCACTATAGCAGTGATCCACCGTTCACAAAATCTATAAGGTGACCACCACTGCCACCAGATCTGTCTAGCGGCCACTGCTTGGCCGCTAGATCTATTGGTGGCCATAGCACCACCCTAGTTTTTTTTTTTTTTTTTTTTTTTTCATAATATTAAATTATTTTTTTAGAAGTGTTTTGTGTTTTATTTTTTGAGAAATGTTTTGTTTTTTGAAAAGAGTTTTGTAGTGTGTTTTCAAAAGTGTGTTAGTGGTAGGGGTTACATCTAAAAATCTGTTTGGTTAACTAGTACGAAAAGAGTTTTCAGCATTTGAGAAGTGAAAAGAGTTTTCTAAAAGTTTGACAAACAAATTTCGAATATTTGACAACTAAAAGTCTACATAGGCAATTCCACATATCATATATGGGGTTAAGGCCATCTGGTACCCTACCCGACCCTTTGACACATGTGACACACATACATGCCATGTGATCATACCTCTATGCGTGAGTGGGGGTGTCTATGTTAGCTAACACTTCTAGCGTCAAATATTCATTAAGTAGTGTCATGCCATCCATTTAGTGTGGCATGTCATCAACTGACGCTAATGAGGTTGACAGAAGGACTTTATTGTGACAAGCACAAACTAGGGGGACTTGATTGCTAATTCTTAAATGTTTGAGATCAAATGGGGACATCCTGTAAATTTCATGGACGAAATTAGGTGTTTGCCAAAGTTTAATATAAGAAACCTCAAAAATTGCATGAAGCTGAGTTTTTGTCTCAATAACTTAAATGGAAATAACACTACAACGAAACTTACTTATATCAAGATTAACAATAAATTATTGCAACATATGCATATCTTGAACTTTGATTAGTTTTGATTTAGGTAAATTACCACTTGTCCCAAAAGCTTAAGCTGATAGAAAAAGGTAAATTTAATCATTTAATCAATACTTTAACACCCCCCCCCTCACGTGTGGGTTCAAACTCCCTTTTAATAGGTGAGGTCCAACACATGGAATATTTAATTGAAATAAGAGATAAATGAGGGAGTTAAGGTTCGAACTCAGGACTTTTAGCTCTGATATCATGTTAAATCACCACTTATGTGACGATGACGGCAATATCACACCACTGATGACGGTGATCTTCAACGCCATCGCTCTCCTAACACGGGCATAAAGCCCAGAGCCTTAGTCTCCTTTGATATGCAGCAAAATTAGGTCTTCGGGGGTTGTGTATTCTGTGGTTCTATCGTGAATGACGAAAAAACAAGAGAAAAAAAACGGGGGGGGGGGGGGGGGGGAATAACATATAGTATGAAGAATAGGATTAAACCCTAGGCTTTGATACCATGTTAATAAGATTACGTGAAAGAAAAAGGAGGTACGTTATATTGTCTTACGTAGCCTACCTCACATAGCCTACCTCACACATATTATTATATAGGCTTTGAAAAGTATTACAATGACTAGAATACCCTCAAACCCTAGTACATTATTCTAACAGGGTCCATTGCCCAATGCCACAACCTTAGCTGCTACCAAGGGTGTAAATGAANTACTTTAACACCCCCCTCACGTGTGGGTTCAAACTCCCTTTTAATAAGTGAGGTCCAACACATGGAATATTTAATTGAAATGGGAGATAAATGACGGAGTTAAGGTTCGAACTCAGGACCTTTAGCTCTGATATCATGTTAAATCACCACTTATGTGACGATGACAGCAATATCACACCACTGATTACGGTGATCTTTGACGCCATCGCTCTCCTAACATGGGCATAAAGCCCAGAGCCTTAGTCTCCTTTGATATGCAACAAAATCAGGTCTTCGGGGGTTGTGTATGCTGTGGTTCTATCGTGAATGACGACAAAACAAGAGAAAAAAAAAAGGGGGGGGGGGGCAGGGTGGGGAAATAATATATAGTATGAAGAATAGGATTAAATCCTAGGCTTTGATACCATGTTAATAGGATTACGTGAAAGAAAGGGAGGCACGTTATATTGTCTTACGTAGCCTACCTCACACATATTATTATATAGGCTTTGAAAAGTATTACAATGACTAGAATACCCTCAAACCCTAATACATTATTCTAACAGGGTCCATTGCCCAATGCCACAACCTTAGCTGCTACCAAGGGTGTAAATGAANCCAAGCCAAGCTTTCACTTGTCTATGATATGGAAAATAAACAAACTAAAACAGGTAAAATTTCACGAATCTTCATTTGATCATTTAGTGATAGCAGTTTTTATCAATTCAAAGAGAATGTCCAACTTCATTATTGTCCAAAGTTGTTTAAAAGGGAATCCTAGAAAATTTGCTGAAAAAACCTCCTTGCTTAGATGCAAGTTTTACCCCTTAATTGACAGTATTTGCAAATTATACTGCCACTGACAAACATATAAACGATATTATGACAAAGAAATAAATGAGACAAATCACTTCAACCACTCGACCAATTTGTTTGCGGTGCAAGTGTTACTGCCTTTGTGTGTGTCTGTGTGTGCGCGTGCGCGTGCGCGTGCGTGTGTGTGATCATGCTTGTGTTCACAATATTCTGTACCTTTGGCAGACTGGAAAGACACTCAAAAACAGCCTCTGGTCCACCTTTCCTTAAAAGTTGAATAGAAATAGATGTTACACTGCTGGCTGGTATGCGGCCGACTGTTTTCTCCTCCACCCACTATATTTAGATCAAGAAAGTTACAAGTAAATCTACTATCTTTGATAGTATGTATCAATGGTCACCCATTTCAAATTGACAAATTAAAAAGTTTGACCTCACGGAGGTTTGAAGATTTGTAGCCGAAAGCAGCATCTTTAGCAAACTCAGTGTCCCCTGCAGGGACAAGCCTAATGACACCATCATCCATGATTGATGTTATGAATTAGCATCTAATCATGATTGACTATGAGTCAACACAAAAAAGATAAAAAATAAAATAAAAATACATAACATACTTATCAGAATCTGAAACATAGTGTATATCTTCAATAGTGTAACGCCCTCCTTGAAGAAAAAAGGGGCAGATGATCCATGCATCCATCTCACCTAATACTGAAACAGCAGCATCAGCTTCCTAAAAGATAGGCAATCCCATGTCATGAGGTGAATTAAAATTATTCTACAATAAAATTCTAGTTTAAGTTCTCATCCTTGCCTCTGGAAAATGACCACGTAAAGTTGAATCACCTCTCAAAACTACTGTATAACCAGCGTTCTCAACTGATTTAGCTGCAGTATGTAGGTTTCTGCAGATTTCTTTTATCAATGCACTGGCCTGTAAAATGTTAATTTCAAACTCAGGAATACAAGTCTGAAACAAGCAGACAGTATGCTTACAGCAGAAAGCTGCAGTTTAATAAGGACTTCTTTTCTTATTGAATGAGAAACAAGGTTTAAAGATTGAATAACATGTTTTCATGAAATCAGATCTTTACCTTTTCAGAACTCAGTGACCTGGAGTTGGTCAAAATGAAAAAGCATTTAGGATTTTTTCTGAACTGTGCAATAAGTGATTCAACAGTCCTGCAACAAAAAATGCACAAATTATGATAGCTTGAAATTCCTCTTTTGGAAGGTTGTTTTACAGGGTTTCTATAACATGTGGAATGATATGATTAGCACTAATTATGTGACAAAAATGCAGCAGCATTGCTTTATAGTGGTATATCGGATTACAAATGGATTTGAGAATATCTGATAGCATCTAGATCATATCTTTACCTTATCAACTATGAAAACATAAAGAACAATTAAAGACACTCACCATTCTGTTAAGACCTCAATATCATGAACAGTTTGTGTTCCAGTTGGATCATCATCCAGAACAACCAGAGTCTTCGAATTGTTCTGATTCAGTCTTTGTATGTCATCAATGGGATCTAGTGGCCATTCAGGTGGAAGGGATTGCAAGACAACTTCTTTCTTAAGAACAGGCAGTTTTCCTTCAACAATAACACCTGTGAGTGTCTCATAAACCTGTGGAAATATACATATTGCAGTTAAACCAGTAACTGCTTGATTTCAACCATTAGCTGACCTTTTTAGGTTTATAAAAACTTCACAGTTGTGCACTTAAATTTTGATAAAGTTAAAAAATGAGACAATAAAAGAAAACTGAAGTTTCAGTCTTCAAAGTTCTTTAGGGTTCTAATAGATTAGAATTTATAATTTAGTTTACTTATAAGGAGTTCTTCATGCTATTGCGTAACTACATTTCAGTATAATTCACAAAATTTCAAGCCCCACAGGCACAAAAACGAAGAGCAAACAGTAGAGATAAACCATATCAGGATCACAAAATCTAATCACATGTGCGGAGCAGATAACTGCTAAAAGCATTAACTGACACAAGAAAAAGGAAGGAAAAAAAATGGACAAGAGGTGGAAGATATAATGGGGGCCCAAAAAAATTGTATAAGAAACAGATTCAATTAAAATCTACCAATCAGCGTACCACAAGAATGTCCAAGACTTTAGATAGATTTAATATTGGAAAATGTCATAGAAGGAAGAAGACTAGCCTCTCCAATATTAAGCAATGCCTCTCAATGGCATGATACAAATTAAATACAAGAAGGAAATCCAGAACTATTCTCCTACTCAGATTCCATAATGGAAAAATGGGAATCTAATGTTTCATTAGTTATTACCCTTGAGGGGGTCAAAACAAAATGACTGGTATGATTATAAAAAGTCATTATAATAAGTTATTCAACCTAATGTAGTCCATACTAACTTCAGATCACGTGGGAAATTAAGGCTACACACATACAACAACATGGGTGACTAATAGATCGTCTTTACTAGGTAGTTGGAACACTCTTTCCAAATCTTATCATTTGAATTAAATCTTTATCCAATCAACATGAGCTGTAACTTTAAGTCAAAAATCAAAAGGCTTCTGAAAGGCAAAAGCAAATAGCAAAGTGGATTATCTAATGAATCTTCTTTTGAAATACTCCATTGAACTTAGTAATTCATTCTCCCACATTTGCTTGACTGATTTCCTAAACTGAAATAAAAAACCTGGCATAACTTGCCCATACCTTAACTACACCAGCATCATCTTGCCGGCCCCAGCCTGCAGCAGAACCTGCTCAATAGTAAAATCACGAAGTATTACTGATATGCTACCTAACAACTCAAAAGGCACACAAGCAACAATACCAGACAACTTCAGATATTTATCTGAGACACAAGAAAATCAGTTTAGAAAATCATGAGAAGGATTTTAAGAACAAAAGCGCCAGAACTCCATGTCAAAGTCCCTCAATCATTTTGAAGTCTACAGGCGAGAAGAAAAAGATTGTACTGTGCCAGTTCAACTGGAAATCCACATATCTAAGACAGAAAAAAGTACGTGCAAAGGGTACAGTAAAAAAAATTAAAAAGGAATGGAAGGATTGGGGAACAACAAAAAGTATAAAAGGAAAAGTGTAACAGAAATCTTTTATATGCAAGAATTATTTAGATTTTATGAAAAATAAATAAAGGTTATACGTTAATGTACTATGGCTCAGGTCTCAACAATCCTAGGAAATTTACACACCTCTCTCTCTCAAGAACAATTTCTAAATTATACTCATCATACAATTTATGCATTTGAGAAGGCTATTCAGTAACGACCCAAGAAAAGTGCTAGCCACACGTGCTATCACTCCAAAAGGATTAGTTAATTTGGAGCTTCCTTAGAATTTCTTATAAAGCCCAGTTTCATCTAGTAACTAGGCAATGTGAGATTTAACACTTATGACTATTTTTATAAACCACACACTCTATATAAGCTACTCTTCATCTTCCTAATATGAGACCGTGGTGTTACAGACTCTCCCTCTTAAACTCCTGACGTCTTCGTCAGGACCACGTCATGCAGTGCTCTAATACCACATGGTCTGGCATTCCTAGGTAGCTTTGATACCGTTTGTAAGGACCCAAGAAAAAACACTAGCCACATCTGCGCTATCACCCAAAAGGACTAGTCAATTTTAAAGCTTCCCTAGAATTCTTTATGAAGCATAGCTTCACTTAGTAACTAAGTAATATGGGACTTAGCACTCATAACTATCTTTATAAACTACCCACTCTATGTGGGCTACTCCTCATTTTTCCAATATGGGACAGGATGTTACAATTTTCTTTCTTTTTGAACTTGGTGCAATGATGCAATCAAAGGGAACCATGTTTGCCAAAAATAGCACCATACCAGGGCTTAGCTCAGACAAAAGTAGGAGTTAACAGAATAGCCAAGTCACAAATCAAATACTTCGTCCTACTAGACTCTTCCAGGTTTTTACATTGATCTTATCTATACTTTAGTAGAAGGCTTAGTTGCCATTCTGATCTAGAAAACATGTCTTCTGCATGTTGAAGAATCTAAAACAGAGGGATAAGACTATACGATATTATAAAAATTCAGAAGATTACACAGCACCTGATAGGAACAATTGGTGTGCAACAGTGGCAATATGAAGGGGAACTTTACGGGAGGAGCATTCACGAGAAACAATGCCCTGTGGATGATTATAACAATTATCATTACAATCTCATGGTGATTTAGTCAAATAAGTTGTTTCCACCAAAACAAGCATAGGTTGATTTTAGCCTGACCAGGTCCTTCACAAAGATGTCAAGTGCAGAGTACGGTGTATAATCACCATCCAGCATGTGCGGAACACGATTTTCAAACATCCTGAAATCTTGGAAAAATGCATGAGGCTTCTTATCTCAAAATAAAAAATAAATGACTAAGAAGAGAGACACCACAACCTGATGCAGCCAAATACACAATGATTAAATATGGAGAAATGTAAACTTGACCTTGCATCCCAAAGGTTGGTTATAACTCAAGCCTCTCATTAACAGGTTGTTAGATGCAGTGCAACTTTTCATCAAGAATAAAGAATGTGTATATCATGCATTTAATGAGTCCATCAAGTTCGGCAACCACATAGAAGTTTGGCTATATCTTTCTTGACATAGACTAGGGATTGAACAGGCATTTAGTGACTCAAAATTTACTTATGGTGGCAAGAAATACTTCATGCAGTAGCCTTGGGTAAAGATTGGCATTCTCTTCTCAGACTCTTCTCTCTCTCTCTCTTCTTTTCTTGGTATACTATTTCAACTTATTTCTTTTGTAAGACAGTTAGATATTCATTGTTCTTGTCAAAACCAAAAATGAAAATTTTACTGTGCACTCCAAGAAAGTATCAATTGATCACAGGCATCACTGCACATTCATTGTTGATGGGTACTCATTCTTATCAAACAAGACTAAGGTTGAAACTAAGGTTTCAATAGTTATAAGAAATACTCACAAACTCTTCCCCCAACCAACCCCCCCACCCCCTCCCCTAAAAAAAAAAAAATCATTAACGGAAGAAGATACATACCAGGATGTTCCCCCACTATTTGTGATGAAATCAAACAACATTCTTGTATTGATACCCAATCGAGCTCCAAACGCCATTGCCTCGGCTCCTGAGGCTATATGAACTCCCGCAAGCAATTGATTAACCATCTTTACACCACTAGAGAAAAGAATACAAAAGAATAAAGTAGTTTAAATTGGCTTCCCCAGCATAATTAGATCACTATGTATTATGAAAATGAATAGATACAATACATTTTTTTATTTAATTTTGCATATGCAACGATGCATGTGTGTGGAGACATATATTGACAAATTCGAGTCAGAAAGTACCTTCCAGCCCCACAGCCTCCTTTGATAACATATAGCTTCTCACTCAATGCTGTACATAAAATCAGCCAAGTATCAATCACAAAGTTAATACCATATCACTGCAACCCAAGAGTAGAAACTCCACTGAAAAAATTTCATAAACATGCTTATTACCTGCAAGAACTAAACCAGTACTCTTAAGAGCTTCGTCTGTACCAGAAGCCATTATCTGGAAAAGATAGTGAGCTTTCAGTCAACAAAATCCCAAAGAGCTACTGTAGTAAAAAGAAAAGGCGGAATTTGCATACCGTAAGCGCCCCTGTGGAGGCCCTCTTAACACCACCAGAAACAGGAGCATCCACTAATTTCAAATTCTTGCCTTCATCTAGGACATTTGCAGATTGATCAATATATGATCACATTATTGAAAGTAAAGCAGAAATGCATGGAACGAAAGGATCTAAGAAAAATAAAGAAACCAAACAAAAAAAATTAACATCAGATAAAATAACGATAACACATCAAACATTCATACAGCAAGAAATTTAAAGATTAGCCATCATTTAGCAGTCTTCCCCTCTACCTAATCACAGGCTTTAAATGAAAATAATAATACAGTATCATTCCAAACATAATAATCTCATGCTCAGCAACACAAGTGGGGAGTTCCAGTGATGCCAAAGCATTTGGAGTCTGGCCCCGATTCTTTTCTTTTTTAGTTTTTATTTCAACTCAAGTTAGCTTTTGTTTTATTTCATTATAAGTCTTTTTGAAGAGTCATGTATCAGTCATGTGAGACACTTAAGCAGGGGTAATAACATCTCTTCAATGATTAGGCCGTACTTAAGAGAATGTAAGCTGTAAGCTGTAAGCCATTACTTATTCTTATTCTGTCAAAAATAAATGAAGAGACAGACATTATTGGGTCCAAAACAAACCGAAGAATTCCTCATTCCTTCCTTTAATATATATGCTTTTGTTTCTTTTGTTTCTCTATGAGTTTTCTTATTGAAGCAGCTTTAATAATTCATTAGAATTTCTTTGAAAAATTAGATCTGCTGTGTTTGTTGCGTCATTTGGAGTAGCAATGAAATTTATTTTACTAGTGAAATAAAAACCTTAAAGCATACCTTAATTCCTTTAACATCTTGATTCCTCAAGAATCCAATATTTACACCCCCTCCCCAAAGGCAAAAAAGAACCAATTGGTCATTCTTTTGTTGAAACTTTTAAGTCTTGAGGTTAGATATAAGAGAACATATTTAGTGAATCTTTCACAATTATCATATAACATATAGGGTACATTTAGTACGCGAAAAGCTATTCCATTAGGAAAATGAATAGCTTTTCTTACTTATCAAAAAACTGAATACCTTTATTGGGATGGAAGAAGGTGGAATAGAATAGCCTTATAATGTTTGAGTATATGATAAGGCTATTCTATTTCACTTTCTTCCATTCGTAATAAAAGTTATTCATTTTTTTTAATGGAATAGTCATTCTGCATACCAAACGTACCCATAGTCTTTGAAACATTACATCAAGCACTCTAACCAAACCCAACTTTTGTAGATGCAAGTTAATGTCCTCATTGTCCAACTTGACAGAAAATTAGAATAATGGCTAGTACTAGGGAAATAATACGATTATTAATTGACATAAATCAGTGTATGATCAGGAAAATTGAAATCTTACAAGGTTTTGAGCAGTCTTAGAATAAGCTAACACCAGGAGAACAGAGATACACTAATATTGAAAAAAATTCAGGCTAAGGATAAGTAAATATCAAAGATAGTAAAGGTGACATTCATAGTTCAGAATAAGAAAGAACAGATAACATGACACATACAAAGGACATACTTAGCAAGCGTTGTTCTAGTTCGGTCACAAATGCAGGAGAAACAGTGGATGAAAGGATAATTGATGCTCCAGATGGAAGGGCTGTAAAATGCAGAAAATAAGGTCAGTCCTGCTACCAAATGGAGATGGTATACTGAAAAAGGTTTTGCATACCTGAAACTGCGCCAAATTCTCCATATAAAATACTCTCAGCTTGAGCTTCATTTGTGACCATGACTATAAGCACATCAACATCTGGAAGAGAAAATGTGTCACAAACAAACTTCTTGCTCCACAAAATAAATTTGAAATAATTGCAAATTTTTCTCATAAACATATGACAGAGCATTTACATATCCAATTTTATGTTGGTTATTCTAGAACTAACTGGAATTAACTAGCCATGTTAGAATATTAAATGTATCATTTCCTATTAACTTAAGCTATTGGGATATATAGTGATTTAACATGGTATCAGAGCAAAAGTTCTGAGTTCGAACCTAACTCCATAATTTACCCTCATTTCATTAAACTATTCCACATATTGGACTTCACCTGTTGAGGGGAGTTTGAGCCCACATATAAAGAGGAGTAGTAGAATTAAATTAAATTATTAAATTCATCATTTCTTTTCAGCTTAAGCTTTTGAGATAAATGATAATTTGACAAATAGAAAAAGTGGATTACGCTCCATAGGCTAGACCTCATGTCTTAAAATATACAAATCAAATTTTATGGTTTTCACTCATAGGGGAATAGAGCTTCAAATCCTCATTTGTTCTGTCTTTATTTCATCTGAATGCGTAGGGGTCTATGCCTAGCCCTTAAAAATAATGACACTAGTTTATCTAAATCTGGTGAAGTTTAAAACATTTTAGATCTTGTTAATATAGTATGGTTTCTTTTAAAAGTAATCTTGTATTAGGTACTAGATTGATGTGTTTGATCTTTTAGTACTGAATGCTGTTTATATGAGATGCCATACTGTGAATGATCAACAAATTCCTGTGACCATCATAGCTCTTCCCTCCTTAATGAAGATGCCTAACATTGTTTCATAATTAGAGCCAAAACTAACCTGCAATTTGGATTGTTGGCCAAGGCTTGCAATGATTCAAGGTCCACTTATAACTATTGTTTTCAGTCAATAGGGCCGAAAAAGCCAAACAGCTGTATTGACATATTAGGTAAAGCTTATGACTGAACTACATCTTACTCCTAGGCATAAATTCCTTACTTGTACCATCTTGAAAGTCACCATGATAACTAGATGCATAGTAATACAAAACCAAATTGTACATCAATTTTTTGAAGACTTCAAAAAAATAAGACAATAAAATACCCTAAATCTCCACTAAGAAAAGAAGAAATATTTTTTTTATATAAGTAATGTCAATATCATTAATAAAACGCAGAGGGGCGTAACCCTAGTATACAGGGAGTATACAAGAGAACCCCTAATCTAAAGAAAAAGAATGACAAAAATTCAAAAAATCTGCTAAACTAGGAACAAGCAAGCTATGATGTGCAGCTATGCAAGTATGTAACATGTTAAACACAATCTTCCGCAATTCTAGCACTAAGCTCTCTACACCTTCAAAATTCCGAGTATTCCTCTCACACCAAATACACCACATTAAACACAATGGAGCCAACCTCCATACTTCCTTAACTGTACTACACCCCACTTGACCCCCTCAGCTAGTCAACAAATCAATCATCCGTTTCGGCATAACCTACTCGACACCAGACAGATGAAGAATATGACTCCATAATTCTCTCACTACTTCACAATGAATCAATAAATGGTCAATGGACTCCCCACTCTTCTTACACATGCAACACCATTCAATCACCACAACATTCCTCTTTTGCAAATTATCCAATGTCAAAAATTTTCCTAACGCTATGGTCCACACAAAAAATGCCACCTGCGAAGGAGCCTTAACTCACCAAATACTCTCCCATGGAAAATAAGAACATCCTGGCTAGTTAACACTTGATAGAACGACTTCACTTCAAACTTACTCCTTTTGGAAGGGCTCCAACCTATTATGTCCTCCTCATCATGTCTTAACTGGAGAGAATACATGCTCTCGAAGAAAGGTAATACCACCTCCAACTCCCAATCCTGCACTAGTCTAGTAAAAATAACATTCCACTAAGTAATCCTGTCTTGATACTGCAAATTGTCCGCCACCCACGCATCTTGTCTTTGGGCAATACGAAACATATCCGGATAAGAAATCAACGGTCTATCCCCACACCATATATCATGCCAAAAACTAACTTTTGACCCAACCCTTACCCCAAAATGGACAAAATTGGAAAACTTATCCCACCCCCTTCTAATATGTTTCCAAACTCCAACTCTATAAGTCCCCATTACCTCCTTAGAGCACCAACCACCCCTTGTACTCTCATATTTAGTTTCGACCACCAATCTCCATAATGCCTCTCTATCCATAGCATACCTCCACAACCATTTTCCCAAAAGGGCTCGATTAAATTGTATCAGATTTCTAACACCCAACCCACCTGATTTTAACGGAGTGCAAATCCTTGCCCAATTTACTAAATGGTATTTAAACTCATTCTCAATACTACCCCATATAAAATCCCTCTGAAGTCGCTTGAACCTAGTGGCCACTCCCACTGTAATAGGAAAAAGAGACAAGTAATACGTAGGTAGATTGGATAGAGTACTCTTGATCAGAGTCAATGAAAGTTTCTTCCAGCCAACCAACTGATGTTCCATTTTTTCAATGACATCATTCCAAATAGAAGTGGCCTTATATGACGCACCCAAAGGCAAACCCAAATATTTCATTGGCAACAAAGAGACTCTACACCCAAGAATACTGGCCAGATCTTCGACATCTTCCACTTCACCTATAGGAGCAATCTCTGATTTTCCTGAATTGATTCTCAAACCCAACACTACTTCAAAACATAAGAAGATACTCCGCAAATGTCGAAGTTGTTCTGAATTTGCACCCCAAAAAATCAGCGTATCATCAGCAAACAATAAATTAGACACTACCAATGCTTCGTTATTCCTTGACCTTACTGAAAAACCTGTCAAAAAACCATGATCTATTGTCGTAGTTAGCATCCGGCTCAAAGCCTCCATAACCACCACGAACAATAGCAGCGATAACAGATCCCCCTGCCTCAATCCACGAGAGCTCATAAAAAATCCATTCACAAAAAGAAATATTTTCAGATCAATCCATTTGATGACAATAATTTTTTTAAATAAGTCAATCCATTCAATCAATATGAAGTTTAACTAACAGCAGTAACGAAGATTTGATCTTAAAGTGTTTGGGAAGAAAACCTTCCAATACTTCATGCCATCATCTTTTCACAAGCAAGAATCAGTCAATCAAGACCCCACAGCTGAGATGTTAACAAATCTATATGGGTATAATATAGGTAATCATCATTAAGATCACAAAATTGATAAAACTGAACAATGTATTGAAGTATGGCAATTTATATTCTCAAATAATTTCGTTGCAGTAGAAGAAATTAGAGCTTTTGACAATTGCTCTATCATTTTTCCATACATTCATTCATATATTGGCTTATACCGTTATATCTTTCTTTATGTCCCCAATTACCTTTACATACTTCTGCTGGAGAGTTGCCAATCAAGCCACCAGCTTCTACAAATCGAGTTAATGTTGGTTTATAAACCTGCATCCCAGGAAAGGTTCAAAAATAAATTAATCAAAATGGTATTTGAAATTGATCATCTCAATTCGGAACAAAACTCTATTCTAACCACTGAACCATACACACAAAAAATTAACTTTTTTTTCTAAGCACAAAATAAATAAATAAAATACATTCTCCCAAAGTCCCAAATATACATGTTCCTGCACAATCACGTGTAGACACATGATCAATTGCACACTGGCAAACACATCACTCTATTACAAAACACCATGAGGTTATAATCAGTTCTAACCATTAAAATGATGATGGTGCACATGGGCCAAGGAATTTATCATAAAACACATAAGAGTACAAGATTAGAAAGACAATGAAATGATCTAATTATCATAACATAATCTGACAACCAGCTTTATGACTATAGAAAAAGAAAAAGGAATAACTACTTTGGCACTTCATGCCCCCAAGAAATATGCAAATAATTTGTGTATGAATTTCTTAAATCATCTATTTTCATTATTTTAAAGGTAATCACTTATGCACACCCTAAACAAGGGAAGTACAAGGATTTTGAAGATGATTCATATATCTTGACGCTTCAGTTTCCATTACCCCAAAAAGAAAGAACAGAAGAAAGTCATTTTGTTTTGATACAGCTCCCTGAGAATTTATAAAATAATATAGTGCAGTTCCATATGTGACTTGTGGTAAGCTGCATGACTGATATTCAATAAATTCCAGAGCCATTCACTTCTTATTCTCAAAGTTTTCCAATAATTACACCATAACATCAGAAACTGCATGTCATTTTCAGCATGTAAAGCAGGAAAGATCACAAATGGAGAAAGATGACATAAACATGGGACAGGAGAACAATTACTAATCATTCCAGCATCCTGTTTCAAAGAAGTAATTTATTCTTTCAAGTAGAATGCAATAAGAATTGAACGGAGCTGATTACATCATAACCAATGACACAAAAGTTTGAGCTCAGCAGGTGAGTTGCCATGCCAAATCCCATCGCTCCAAGACCAATGAAACCAATTCGGTTCACAGTACTAGGCATGGCAGTAATTTGCTTTGCCAGTTGCTCAGGACTGTAAATTTCTGCATTTGCTGCACCTGTAATACTCACTCCAAGGACTTTTTCCCAAACCTGCACAAGAATTAAACAGTGCACAGATAACCAAAAGCAAAATGGTACTTCTTGACATATGAAAAGGCACAATTCAAAACAATATTTTTTTGAAAATCTCCTGAGAAAGCCACAAACGCTTTCTACCAAAGATTTTGTAAACAGAATGGTATGGGGATAACCTCAACTAGGGTGGCAATGTCATCATCTCCACAAACATGTGAAGACCCTGAAAAAGGAAATGCGTGAAGTAGATAAGAAGGAACCAGGTTGCTTCTAAACATCAAGATGATATAATCTGAAATACATTTTGTTTTTAGATCAGTACCAAGGATAAGCTGTTGATGAGCAACTGCCAAAAGTGGAAGAGGAAATGTAACCGCTTTAGCCACATCCAAAATAACACCCTTGCATATTCAAATTCCATCAGTCTCATGTACTGTAATGAAGAACATATTAATGGCACCAACAAGAAGACAGAACACTTAGAAAAAATTGAATGCAAAATCATACTTGTACAATATTTGATAAATCTTTCCTGCAATATTAGTACATTGACTAGGACAACTACTTGATACATCTCTCTTACAATATCAGTACATCACCTTGACTGTTACCACTAAATATTCATGTTAAATGACAATCAGCTATATTTCACAGATTTAAGTCAATTTTTCAACTTGATATCATTAATAAATATTCGGAACTAAAAGATTCAACTACTCTTGTGTATGCTATACCGCTATATACTTTTCCAGTTCAATCAACAATGTCTAGACATAAATATCACTTTAAAAGCATTGCCTTCTTACAATGACCAATAATTTCCAGACACAAATCATGCATTTATAAAACTATAGTTTGGGTTTAATGCATATGAATGAGATTATATTGGTAGGTAAATACATATACAAATCAATTAAACTTGAAAATGCCATATCCTAACTAGTCAAATTATCAGTTTTACTAACTTAAATACACATGAGCCACCAAGTGTCTATTTTCAGAACTTCAGATATGAGAGTGGCTAGATACTAAAGTCACACTAAGTCTACTTAGCACATAAAGAGACAAACTTGAAACACAGCATAAACATTTGTTTTCACCAAGTTGGCTTTTCAGAATGCAATACATTCTCTATGTAACTGAAACTAATTTGTTTACATTCTAAGAGAATTTTTTACAATGTTCACATTTAGTGGCACCCCACTGACTGCCAAGGTGGACATACTGCTCATCCTGAATTAACTATAAACATTGATTTTAATCAGGAATCTAGTACATTATTTTATGGATATGAGGAGCTCCTATACCTCCACAAGCAAAATGTTGAACTCTTTCAGCATTAGTTTTCAGTTGCTTGTTTGAGACGAAATTTATGTCAAACCACTACCAACTCACAATGAAGCTTCATTAGAGCCAGTTGGAAACCAATTTAATTGGAAAACCCAAACATCTCTTTTATAGTGTCAAATTTCTAGGCCAACCATATCCTCTATTTATGGCTAGCAAACTTCAATATTTTATTGAAACTACGCAGTTTCACCATTTGGCAGTTCTCAGGCATATCTATCAAACCATCAAGCTCCTTTTTCAAGCTTTTTGTTTTCTAATTTTACTTCATATATGTTTCTTTGTTCAACATTATTGTTTAAATTAATAGATAGCTTCCACTAGAATTATGCAGATATCAGATTAATGTATGCTTAACACTATGACTCTGAATTGAAGACCACTAAATTCATTTCAGAGAAAAGTAAACTTTCAGATTTTGTATTCTCACAGAATATCAAACCAATTACCAATGCAAGTTGGTTCAGGCTGGTTCCCTTCTGCAGAATATATAAACCAAACTGACGAAATTCAGTTCCCAGAACTAAACCAAATTACCTGTGAAACCAAATCAAATCTTTGATTTGGTTCAGCTTGGCTATGGGTCTCTTTTTTTTTTAGGAAAAAAAAAGGAGCAATCGAAATTAAGGAATAGTCTAAAAATTTGTTATGCAATAAGCTTAATGAAGAAATGGACATATCAATATCAGTGATACTCCTTAACCAACCTTTTTACTTGTTATGAGCTAAAAAATTTGAGAACGCTAAATTTTCTTTAAGAAACAAAATATCTGTAATGGATGAATATAATAAAGTGTTCAGATTAGGGTTTACCAAAAAGTGAGGAAAAGTTACCCCTGTACTTCTCATTGTAATATATTTTAAAAATGATACAATAAACAATAGACTAGTATACCTTTAGGGTATACTTATTACAATAATGCCGTCCATCGATAATCTTGTACTCTCTCTCTCTCTCTCAAGCTAAAGCATATATATCTTTTAAGCCCAAAGTAGAACAAAATTAAATTCTAACCTACTACGACCTAGGGACTTTGTGAACATATCTACAAGTTGATATTCAAACTTTACAAATGGTGTAGAAATATTTCTTTTCAATATTTTATCTTGAATGAAGTGAGAATCAACTTCAATATGTTTGGTCCATCCATGAAATAGAGGATTGGAAATGATATTGAATAGCGGCTTGATAATCACAAAATAATTGAAGAGGAGTTAGAAGTATAAAATCAATCTCCTGGACCAAATACTACAACTGTATTTGCTAACTAAGGTGTGAACTATTGTCCGGTACTTGGCTTATGTGCTAGCACATTATTACCATTTGTTTTATACTCTTCCATGTAACCAAATTACCTCTAGAAAAGGTACAATACTTAGTAGTAGATTCATGATCTGAAGGAGAGCCTGTCTAATCAGCATCAGTGAAGCCTAATAGTCTAAGATCCCATTCAGCCTCTACATTAGCCCAAGACCCAGGGCTCACTTGATTAATGGATAATGTGGGTAACATCTCAATGTGGAAACCTAGGAGCTTCTAAGAACTGGCTTACTACAATGACTACATATGAGATATCTAGTCTAGTGCTAATAAGATAATTTAGCTTTCCAACTAGTTGCCAATATCTACTCAGATCTCCAAATGTGTAAAAATATTTTCAACATAGATAAGTTACAATAATGCCATCCATCTCATACTCTCACATAAAGCATAGAAAACAATGTCACTCCACACCTTCAATGGAAACTGATGCCATATACAACCAGAAAAAAGGATCATAAGAGACATATATCATGATATATCTTACCAATTTTTGAATAAAAGTATTCAAAAAATGATGTTTAGTTTGACCCCGTAACAACTGTGGAACATGATTCTTGAAAATCCTGCAAACACAAAAACAAACACGCACCCCACCCCCAAAAAAATGATAAACAACCGCACGAATGAAAACTTTATTCTAATGGTAGCATAGCATATGGCAGAAAATGCATTCAATTCAATTGCCAAAGGATGAATATAAGGGCCCCTCATAAACCACCTAGAAGTGTCAATAAATGGCTTTAAATCCTCAAAATAATCACAACATCAATAATTAGTATAAAAATGTAAAATATATTGAGAATGTTATAGTATTCAAAGTCACCAAAGGGTTCCTGTTAAACTTATCCATTTATTATGACTTATGAGGTCAGATTTACTGTACAGTGAATCATATTTCATAGTCATTTTATGATTTAAGCTCTGGATCCGGCAGCTCAAACTGTAAACTCGAGCATTTTTCGTGTCATATATGCTCCCAAAGACAGAAGATGATGATGAATTGAACTTCTAGGGAGCCAAGCACTGATTATTCAACAACTGTTCATATGAATCTGGGATGTGTGACAATTTGAAGATACTTCACAATTGTTTATTGTCCTTTTCTGGATGAACCGTGGCCAAGTTAAGGATAAGAGGCAAAACAAGCTGAACTGTTGAGTTTCGCCACATTATATAGATAGATAAAGGACACAAGAATGGCCTAGAAAAACTGTAAAAGTACAACTATAACCATTGATCTACTACCAGATAGAAATTTGTAAGTCTTTATTTTGAGTTGACCATCATGTATCATCTGGTTATCACAAGAGATGTATCCTAATTAAATATCCAGATGCTTAACTCTACTAAAAAGGTAACTGTAGCAAACAGAAACAAAAAAGAATTAACTAAAAAGACCAAAATGGTGAAGTACTAGTTAATAATCTAAGGACAAGAATAGAACACTAGAAAGGAGTTGCAGAAGCAAAAAAAAAAAAAAGAAGCGAAATATCCACCTTATAACTGTACATCAGGTTCAGACTTAACATTGTCGAAGTATGTCATGCTAATTAGGGAATTAAGGATGGGCATTAGAACCATGATCATAACCACTAGAGTACTCCTCGTATTTTGTAATTTATTATGACTATGAGAAATGAGAAATCTCTATGACTATATTCTCTTAACAGGATGTAGCAAAATAAAAACACAAATATGATATTTGTATGCTTATGTTTTGGCTTCATATAAAATAACTACTTATGTAAATAATTCAAGTCAGAAACAGATTTTTTTTTCTTCTTTTAATTTTCCAAGACGCAATAGAATTGATTAATTGTGTGGCTTAAGAACTCGACAACATTTCAATGACTTCACCATTTCATTTTGATTTACGCCCTCTTAAAAAACTTTGAAAAACTATATTGAAATGTACAACCAATTCAACCACACAGACAATGTTATATATTATCATTAACAATGTTATATATTATCATTAACAATTCTCAGTCTCCATAGACATGTTTCAAACCCTTCCATAATATATAGCTGGAGAAGAATTAGAGCTTTAAATAAGCATTATCTTTAACAATTAGAACCAACTACATGAATATATAGCATCTCGTTCTTAAGCAAGACTCTAATTTCTACTTTTAGATTTGAAAACACAAAACATAGCGTAAAACCCCGGTCTCATATTGAGAAGATAAGGAATAGCCCACATAGGAGTAGTTTATAAAAATAGTCATGAGTGCCAAGTCCCACATTGCCTAGTTACTAAGTGAAATTGGGTTTTATAAGAAATTCTAAGAAAACTCTAAATTGACTAGTCTTTTTGGGGTAATAGCGCAGATGTGGCTAGTGCTTTTCCCTAGGTTGTTACACACAATTATTAAAGAAAAACATTAAACAAAAACTAGAAGAACCCACCATGAATTTCCAGCAGCATTAGAAATGATGTCATAGATTATCCAGGGATGAATACCAGCTTTGACACCAAGAGAAATAGCCTCCACTGAAGCAATGAGATGAATTCCCTCAAGCAGCTCATTAACCATTTTAATTTTACTGTAATGGAAGAAGGAAAATATATTATAATAAGACAAATTATAGAACATCAGGTACCATTAAAAAAACCTCTAATATCAGTTTGAGCTCACTTTCTTTCTTCAATAACTACATTTAGGAAATATCATGCATCAACTAAGTATCATGTTAAGGATGAAATTCACTTTTCTTGTGAGAACATTTATATCAGTTACCCAAATGATCAGAAAAACCATAACATCAAGCAAATAAAACTTTACAGCAGTCATGATTATGAAAAAAAGATTTGCAAGCCAAGAAGAAAGCACACCTTCCAGAGCCAACTCCACCATCAAAAATGTAAAGCTTTTCGCACATTGCTGCTCAAAAATAACACCAACAGATGATATATTGATATTTTAAACAAAAAATAAAGGTTTATAAAATGATGCTCTAATACAACCAAGTTAGAGCACCAAGAATGGATTTTACCGGAGAGAAAAGGCTGAGCCCTTGCAATGGCGTCTGACCTTCCTGATGCAGCAATCTAAATAGTTCAAAAAACATCAGCAGTGTTCCTGTCATAGACTAGTTGATAACAAGAGGGGAACTTGATCTTTACACCCACAGATAAGGAATGAAGGAACTAAAAAGATATAAAATTAAGTATGACATAACATTACCATGACTTTTCCATCTAACAGCTCAGACATTCCCCTAGAGACATTTACATCTACTAGATAAGCTGTCTCACTATCATCTGCAAGATAAATATACAGATGGATTTCAGAACAAATTTCATAACTAATGCTCCATGTTCCAGAAAGAAAGCAACCATCCAAATCATAAATAGAAGATTGGTACATTACAGAAACCTTCAGTTAATGAGCTAACTTGGTGCATTTTTAGTGGACACCTTACTATTTGAAAATAATTTTTTTTTAGAAAAAAACAGAAACTAATTACACAGGTAGAGATCAAAAGTCTGACAGCCATACTTCATTCCCCAATTTTGGAACTTTCCCTAAACATATGAGCATCAATCATATGAACTATAAACCTATGAGCACATTAATTCCTAAAGATATGCATATATAACAAGTAACAAACTGTCAATTTGTACCAATATGGATATGGTACAAATTGTTGACACTTGATAAAGGCGGTTCATAGGCCTAGGGATGGATGTAGTTGCACGGGTCGTGGATTCTTTGTCCCTTAAGTCCTAGGTTGAACCTTTGTGACGAAACAAGAAGAAGTGGCTGAAGAGCAATAAAGAAGGGGCTATTCTATTTGTACTGATATGGTAGAGGGGCGTACTCAATCCTTCTTTGTCCATTAGTTCCCAGTTCTTCTATCCGTGGCAGGGTATATGACTAAGTCGAAATCCATTTTTCTTCAATCACCTTACAAGTAGATGGTAGTAACCAGCTGTTTCTCTTACTCCTCTTTCTTCAATTTTCAAACCTTTTAGACTTCTAGATTTTAGATATAGATGGTTCTTTGTTTTTCTGGTTTCCTATTGTATACTCCCAGTGTGCTTTCTGCTTTTTCTCACTTCTAAAATAACTTTATTATTTATTAAAAATGATCTATGCTCTTTTTCTAACAACCTCTATAGTTAAGGTTTTGGCAGGTATCAAAAGCTGAAAGAGTAATTTTAGCTCCAGCTTTCCATTAATTCTTGGCTGCAACACTGCAACAATTAATCTATATGCCATTTATGACAGTAACATCAATTAGAATATTAATTAAATGATTAATATTTACATTTTTCTATCAATTTAAACTTTTGTGATAAGTGGTGATTTAACAACATCCATCACAAGAGACCAAGTTTTATTCATCTTTTTTAAGTAGCTTTCATGCAAAAAGTGAGGCATCAAAGCTTTTAAGTCACATATTGCAATGCTGCAAACGATAATGACTTTGACTACCATCAAGAGGCAAAAAAAAGATGGGATTTTTTCACAAACATTCGGAAATGTAGAGACACCAATACAGGAACCATACCTTTTAATATAAAGACTGCAACTTATATTGCTCTTTGGTTCTTTCTTTTAATAGTATATTCAACTCAAACAAGTCTTGAATCCAATTGGGGTTAGCTCCATGGATCCTTTTTCAACTTAATAGGCTCAGCTATATGTATCTTTTTTCTAGCATTTAATCCGATCTAAGGTCATGTCCTTTCTTACCCCTTTGTTTATGATCCTTTCTTCACTACTTCTATTCATGTTATTTTAGGCTTTCCTCTAGCCTCTTTCACTCCTTTAGCTTAGATCAAATTACTCTCCCACTAGTGCATTTATTGATCTTTATTATGTTAAATCACCACTTATCCTAAAAGTTTAAGCTTCCTAAAAGCTTAAGATTTTAAGATAAAAAGTAATTTTAATCATTTAATTAATATCTTAACACTTTCATTCACATATGGGCTCAAACTTCCCCTCAATTAGTGAGGTCCAACACGTGAGATATGTAATTAAAATAAAAGGTAAATTATGGAGACATGATTCAAACTCAGGACCTCTAGTCTAATACCACCTTAAATGACTCTTCCTCAACATTATTCCTAAATAGGTGCCACCCCGCCTTGAATGGAAGCTAGATCACACTGCCATGTATTGTCATGCCAAATAAGTTAATTTGGTAGCCCTTAGACCACACAAGTTACTATTCCCAAGTCACTACCAAAACTCAAACTAATAAGTTTGTAGGTTCCAAGTTGTAAGCAAAGACTGAAAACTTCTAAGAAAGTGAAAAGACAATCTATTAGTTGAGAACTGGAACTTCTATAAACATGCTCTACCATTCCAACACTATCTTTAGACAAGTTTGGAAGAGATGAAGAATGGCATTATCCAGATGTTCTTTCCAAATTTTCTGCATTTAATATTCTATATTTTTCAATAATCAACGTCTTATGTTTGATCAATTCATACAATCAATCAATCATAAATCTTACAATTCTCAACCCAATCCTTAGCACACTTCCAATCAATAATCCTATTCCTGATAAATTAGCACACTACTTTAACACTTCCCTAGACATAATTTTGGCCATGCAGACCCTTCTTCTTGATTAAATTTAATAATTACATATGATACCTTCTCAAATGTATGTGTGTGCGTATGTGTGTGTGCATACAAGCAATAAGGTTCATCAATCTGATGATTCTTAAATGGATTGCCCTCTTTTAAACAGCTCACGAATCATTCTTTTCTATATATGATATTGTATACAGGGCAAGAATTTAAGAAAACAGAGCAACTAGAATTACATAGACATACCAAGGGCAATGGTTGCGTAATTATAACTAGCAGGGAATGATACTCATGACATTAGCTTCAGTTATATTGACTCATGAATTCAGTTCCCCTTTGAGGGATTAGATTTTATACATGCAGCTTTATCCCAAAATGTAAATTTTTAGTATTTTCAAATTGTCAAGTAGAGTGAAATGACTAGAGATATATCATCCAAGGGGCATAACAGATCAATTGCGTTAATTTTCACTACTAAACCTAGATCAAGATGCTCCATTTGGTTGATGAAAAAAAAAAAGTATTAGAGATACAAAAGTTCAGATTTTATAATGGTACCTTCTTAGCAACCAAATGAAGCATTAAGATTACTCCATTCAAACACATTTTCTAGAGACCCTAAGTTATATAAAGGAAACAGAATTAGAATGGAAATTGCCTCTGAGACGCTTTTCCAGGTTCTCGATATATGATGGTAATAAGGTTGAGTGGAGAATGATGACGACATCCCTGTGCAGCCCTGCATATCCATTAAGTTACATAATCTGTATATCAACCAAGTGACTGATAATTGTATAAGATGTTATGTGGAGAAGTTTCATCAAGACCTTTCAAAGCACCCTCGTTACCAAAAATTACATCATTCGTTTTATCTGCATGAGATATTAACAGAATCAAAGCTGAAACACCTGCAAGCGAAAAATTAGCAAAGAAAAAAGCTTCAGACAGTCAGTCCCAGTACACAAAACATATAACTTTCACAAGTTACAAAGGTCAAGGATTTAGAACCCTTTTGATTAAGCATAATAAAGATGATGAGTGCTGAGATTATAGTCCAGTACATGTTTATAAGTTAACTTTTCTGTTTATCTGTATAATTGGAAAAGATAATGAATTCATAAACCATTCGATGTTATAAGAATATAAGACTTCAATCTAAAGCGGAGCATAAGGTACATGCCATGATATTAAATCCAAAACATGTGGCTTACTGATAAGTCCTATACGCTCAAAATTAAAACTCTCCAACTGTCAAAACCAGCTGCCAAAGCCAGCATATAACCATTATTTGCTGCTGTAAATAGAGATTTTATTTGTGATACTCTTCCCATACTTACAAGATATTATAGCTGTAGTATTTCTATACTTGAAGATATTATAGAGATTTTACTTGAAGATTTCACTCTCTCATTGGGAAAGGGCAAAACCTTATTCAGGTCAAATTACATTACAAATAATCCAAACCCTGACACCAATAGACCATTCACACCATACAAATTGAAACCAAGATGAGTCAGCCCCTTGGCAGTAGGGAGCATGATGCTCCAGTCAAAGGTAGACTCAAAACAAAATCATCCCCCTTTTGAAAAATAGATAAACAAATACAAACTACAGATATTGTCAGTAATGTGCAGATCAGTGGATTCCTACTAGTCAAAGCAAAAAACAAAATAAAAACATCTACCCTCACTTAAATAACCAAAACATAATATTACACAAAATAGTAAAACAGATAAGAGTCTAAGATTGTTTTACCTCTCCCAGCCTCCGTAGGACTAGCACATCTAATTCCCCCAAGTTTCAAAAAGTCACCTACCAAAGGCTCATATGTCTGCAAATGGAGCAATTGCAATGAGACATGGAGTTAACTACCCCAAAATAAAATTATATTTTTCGTAGGATGACATATCAAACTGATTACCAAGAATATACACAGTACATAATGAAAAGAAACAAAAACTACATAGCTCTTTTTTCTTTGCCTTAAAATTAATCTTCTTTTATAAATGCTTTGCCTTAAAATTAACAACCATACATTACTCAGAAATTTCAAGTTTTCTCTAAACGAAACACTCTACATTTAACAGGTCATTTCCTCATTTGTATTACTCATTACAAAAGGACATTACCTAGTGTTGGTCCCATGAAAGAAAGGAGGTCCTAAGAGGGGACATTTGATTGCAGTCCTAAGATTCCTAACCTTCAAAATTTTTGTACTAAAAGTGGAAAGGATCAAGTACTCTATATTTTGTTGTTACAAAACAAATTGAATTTTGACCTCAAGGGATAGCTCAATTGGCTGGGATCAGACCTCATGAAGCCAAGGTCACTAGTTCAAATCTTCATTTTCCCCTCTCTTTTGGGTCAAAAAACTTGCTTATAAAAAAAATAAAATAGAATAAAAAAATAGAATTTCATGCTCATTCCATCTAATGTTTTCATAATTGAAGAGATTCAATTGAAGTTCCTGTTAACAATTCAGGGACACTTAATAGTGAGCATGCAACTATAAGACCACCCACTTCGGTATTTTCCTAAAACATGTACCTCCAACATGTGATTGCTTGTATGTATTTGCATCAACCCCTAACTCAGAGAAGTATATTCCATTTTGATCTAAGAAATGGAAAGAAAAGGAAATGATACTATTTGGAGGCTTAAAAATTAGGTCCCTGCTTGAGAATTTTTTTAAACTTTTCTTGTACTTCCTTGAATTCTTGGCAAGATCTAAACAGATTAGTATATATAATCAGTCACTTAAGCACATTCCAATGCCTTAACCAAGGATGTGAGATTTTATTGCTGAAACCGAAACGACATATTCAAGTTACGCATGCCCTATTGTTGGGATATGAAAAAAAGTTTATAGATTGATTAAATTAGAATTCTGTTTAGATATGCCACATTCGAGTTTGTTCTTCATTTTCGAGGACTTACAGATAACCCAACTAGGTGAAATATTTGTTTGTTTTTAATCTTTCTTATTGCAATTTACAGAAACAAGCACTCTTGAAGTTTGAAACGCTAATGCATTATAAAGGAGGAATAAGCAGAACTTGGGCAAGTTCCCAGGTGCTTGGCAGCCTGTTACTACAAAAGCTGTTATTATATGCCTATCCTTTTCTCCAATCGAATGGGTAGAAAATTTTGTCTCCTTTAAGCTTGGCTACAAAGGCCAGTTGGTAAGAGCAAATTAGAAGTTTTTAGCATATAAATTTCTTCCCACCTTCTATGGAATATTTCTGTTTTTGGTTTCAAAAAGTTCAGCTTTCATAAGTATCAAGTTTGGAGTTCATAACTAAATAACTAGACCAAGAGTCTTGATAGAGTAATATCACATACTTCAAGAATAAATTATTTCCATTTGGCTAAAACTATTTAAATTTCCTTAAAATCTTTTGATTCAATGTATATTTGGTTAGGATTACTTAAACCCAGTTCAAGTAAAGGGAGACATGTTTAAAATAAAATAGGATACAAATAACTATGGGTACGTTTGGTACGCGGAATGACTATTCTTTAGAAGAGTCTTTATTAAGAACGGAAGAAGTGGAATAAAATAGCTTTGGTGTTAAAGTATATATATATATTTTTAATGCTTGAAATAGTCATCTCATGGTCATTAAAAAATGACTATTCCTTAAATTAAGAAAATAGCTATTCCTCTCAAAATGGGAATAGCTATTCCTATCTGCTGTCCAACTATTCCCATTTTGAGAGGAATAGCTATTTCTTCAATTTAAGGGAATAGTCATTCTCTCATAACCATAGGAATAGCTATTTCAAAACTAATCTATTTCACCTTCTTTTATTCATAATATCTATTTTTTTTTTTTTTTTAATGAAATAGTCATTTTGCGTACCAAATATAACCTAAATGTGATAAATAATGAAGTAACCGAGATTATGATCTTAGATATACAAGACAAAAAATACAGAAAAAGATTCATGTGGCTGCCCCGAGTAGTTGCAAAACTGTCTATGGAGCTCGACCCAAGTTAGCTTAAGACTTAGCTGAGTTTGGGTTGAGTAATGGTAGGAATACCGAAGAAAAGGATGGACTTCTTTCGTTCTTTCTAGTTGAGGAAGATATACATGAATACATTTTACACTAGCTTTCTTGGCTTGAGATCTCCTATTATTCGGCTCTACCTGCACCCGAGAGGTGAATCCTACATCTTAGGCTGCCTAAGACAGATGAGCCCTGCAGGCTGCAGCCTCCTATTTTAAACTGCCCAGATTTTTGTAAAATTCGGGCAACCTAATAACAAGAATCCTCGTCCGGCTTCCTCTAATGCATTTTTTAAACACAAGTAAGCATTTACCTATTTTTCTCTCTTCAAATTTTCCATTAAGAAGAGGAAAATTAAAAATTAAGGATCCCATCCTACTGGAAGACAGTGACCTTTTGCCTTTTACGTTAAAAAAAAAAAAAAAAGTTACCATCAACTTGATTATGATAAGACAAAAGAAGAAGAAAAAAAAAAAGAGAAACTTAAATTAAATCTAGAATTTATAGCTCATGTGGTGCATTATATTTCCAAAATAAGAATGTAACCTCAAACAACCCAAACGTAAGCAAAGATCAAATCATTTCTGGCCCCAGAGCAGCCACCGTTGCACGCATATTAAGTTGATACTCTTGCATTCTTAAACTGTGAGACCTATATTTTGTTAATAACGGTATTACACGCCCGCCAAATATTTCATGCAAGCCAAGCATTAAGCCAACGTTATACTATACACAACAACGACCATAATCAGTGTTTTAAAAAACCAGACCGGTTGAACCGTAAACCAATGCCATCTGCTGTCCAGCTAGCTGGCCCCTAGCCTCTAGACCGTTCTGAGAATTGAACCGGTTCGAATTTAATCAACTCTTTTCATTTTTTAAGAATGTAAAAATTCACATTCTTATAATTTTTCCTCCGCTCAATAAATCTTTTTTTTTTTCACTCTAATTAATTTTTCTTTTTATCTTGCCAACTTTTTTTTCTTTCTTTGTTTTTTTTTAAAATTTCAGTGACCATAATCTCTGTAATATTCTGTAGGAATGTTTGATAATAGTTTTTGAGAAGTGGTTTTTTATTTTGGTTCGAAAAATTGTTGATATGACGTAAACGTGATAAGGTTGTTCTTGGAATGAATTTATTTTTGGTGTTTGAAAAGTATTTTGCATTTACTTACCAAAAAAAAGAAAAAGGAAAAAAGAAAAGTATTTTGCATTTTAAAAAGTATTTTATATTTTAAAATGTTTGTTAATGGTTAGGAATAAAGTATGTCCTACAAAGTAAAAACTGTAAACATCCACATCTTATTCTTTATTTTGAAAAATGACTTGTTTTTCATTTTTTTTTCTTTATTTTTTTAAATTTAAAGAAAAAATATTTTTTTTAAAAAAAGGAGCATTTAGAGAGAAAATTAATAAAATAAAATATAAATGATCTATAGTGAATCCTTCACATATGAAGAATTACGGTAGCATTTTCTTTAATTATTAAAGGCTAAGCAAAAGTTAAATGTAGGATAATTGTAAAGGTGTGATTCTTCGTATTTTGAAACAAATAAATTATTATTTAAAGGATCGGACGTTGATGCTCTAAAATGAAACGACAACTCTGCGGCTCTGCCTTTTGGAAATCCTGGCAAAGGAAAGAAAGAAATCTTGCAAATTTCCAAACATCTTTTTCTAAATTTTTTTTTTTTTATTTTTTATTTTTTATTTATAAATTTCCAAACATCTTGTTCCGCTTAAAGAGAAAGAGTAAAGTTAATTAATACATTTTTATCTCGGATATGACGGTCTTAATAAGCCAATATTAATTCTTATTAAAAATAAATAAATAAATAAAAATTAGTTAAAACTACTATGTAAACATTTGTGAAATAAAAATATATTATATAGTATTACTCTACAAAATAACACTACACCAAGACTACACATACATAGCTTGGTTTTTCTATTTTTACACTTTATCTCATATAGTTGATGTAAGATTGCCATGCAGCCCTTGATCAATCTTTATCAGAAAAAAAATTGAAAAGTTGATAGAGAGTGCCGGGTTATTCGAATGAGATCAAGTGCGACCGATAGTATTACTCCTTGAAATTATAAAGCAAAAAAGCTAAAAATTATACTTTGTAAAAATATATTTAACCCTTTCAAAGTTTGACCTTTTTTTTAATCTTACCTCTCATGTTTAAAATTGGTAATGTAACTCTATTAATATAGCTCATCCGTTAGACAATTTTATATTATTTATCAGAAAGTGTCATTACCAATAAATTTTTAAAAAATTCTGTCTTTTTTGATAAAATTATTTAACAGATGAACTATATTATAAAATTCAAAAATTTTGTAAACATTGCTAATATTTATGGGTGAATGTATTTTTTGCTTATAATTGTATCCTATTTTATTGATGTAATAGAGTCGGTACCAACCCTTATTAAAAAAGAAAATTTTCAAAGGCCACATAAAAAAACAAAACAAAAGGAAAGGAAAGGAAAGGAAAGGACGCTCTAGCGATCGGTGGACTGGCCGACCGTGTATGCGCAAACGTCACGACTCTTCCTTGTAAAAGGACCAAAAACCAAGAAGAATAACATATAATTTCCAGAAAAGTTATTTCCTCCCGATTTTCCTCGGTCCAATTTCCATTTCTTACGTTTCCACGGAAAAAAAAAAAGAACAATGTAAACATGTATAGTACTGAAGAACGAAACTAGAGAATCAAATTTTGAATTCCCTTTTTCTGACCTTTTTTTCCGGGGAACCAAACAGAACCGAGAGTTATTATTAGTTCATGGAATAAGAATAAGATCAAAAGCAAAAGATGTAGAAAGAGAGAAACCTCGAATGCCTGGACGGCGTAGCCAGAGCGGAGCAACGAAGCGGCCAATTCCAGGCTCAGGTCTTCCAAGCCCACGAACCCAACGACTCCTCGCGAAGCCATTGCAATTTGCAAATAGACCTCTTTCTCCTTCGATTCTCTTTGCCTTTTTTATCTTCTTCCAACCTGCGCTCTAATATTTTTGCTCGGCACAAAAAGGTTGATGGTGACGAGCCGTCGAACACTGCGAGATAAATAAAGGTTTAGTCAGTCACGTTTCTACTATTTGCCCCACTCTCTCGAATATATAAAAAAGCCGCAACTCGCTTTGTAATGGGCTTTAATTTTTTTTTGTCTTTTTTTTTATTCTCTAAAAAAAAAATTATATATATAACTAAAGGGGTAATTGGGTTATTTATTCACATAAAAGCATTATTTTTTTTTGAGAGAAAGTTATTTATTTAATCCATGTGGTTATAAATTAATTTTAGGATATTAAAAATATTCTAAAATTTTTTGGGTTAGGTTCAAATTGATCTTTACCTATGTTTAAAAGAATCATTAGACGTACATGTAGATTCATATTATATAATCAAGAGAAACGTGACATAATTGATAATTTAGTCACTTAGTTTTTTTTTTATAATAATAAAAAGTTATTTATGTGATATAAAGTTGAAAAATGTTGTTAATTTTTTTTATGAAAAAGTTTTATTTTTTAGTGAGTTTTTTATTTAAATAGTAATAAAAAAAATAAGTTATATGATATAAAAAATAAAAAATTTGTTAAAAACTAATAGAATAAAATATTAAAAGTAAAGTTAAATTTTGAAAAGAAAAAGTTAACAACAAGGTCTAGCTCAAGTTTGGAACAACCTCCGAGAAATAAGATTAAATCTGTTCATCAAATTTTTCAAATTCATATGTACTGACAAAGATAATTGTTATAGTTGAATTAATTCTTTTTGGCTTTTTGTGGTTTAATTAATTAACTCAAATTTGTTTATCTAAGACTAAGATTTAGTTTAGTTATTTGTTCTACTATTTTTTTTTTTGGAAGTATTTGTTCTACAATTATTGGTGTTAATCTGTGGATAACAAAACTAAGATATGCTCAATTAATGAAAATTTTCTTTTTTTCAAAAAAATAAAAAATTAAGGAGTGGTACGATTAGCTTATTTAAATGGTTGAAATTCAGTATATGCATATCTTTTTTTACACCAAATTTATACAAATAAAATTATCAAAATACCAACAAAACTCAAATATTATTAAAATGTCCACTGTAAAGCAATCTCGGCAATATTATGAATTTATGTTTACAGTGTGACCAAGCAAAACACAAATACTGCTTGTTAAAATTCTTGTTATTTGTGTTTTGTTTTTTGTTTTTTATTTTTTATTTTTATTAAAATAAAAAATATTAACAAATAATACTAATACAAAAGACTTCATAAGAAAAAAAAAATGACAATTTTTACTTTTATGTCACATTATACCACTTTTTCAAATTAAAAGTAAAAAAAAAAAAGGTACCTCCAAAACATGTTAACAACCAGGAGCCGTGATATACAACAGCCCAGGCTGAATGAACAGTAATTCAACTTGAGCCGGATGAGACTAAAAAAAAAAATTTTAATAAATAGGGTCCACAAAAATACTGTTCATATGCCTAGACTGAATGACTGTTCATTCAGCCCAGATTTATATATATATTTACTCTAACAACCAGATTCTTTGCTTCTTTGTTTTTTTATTTAAATAAACTTTCATAAAGATTAGCTCATAATTTTATTTTATTTTTAAGTGAGATTAGCTCATAATTATTCATATTGGTGTATCATATCACTAAATATATATAATAAATTGGGAGTACTATTTATTGCAGAAGTAGGAATAGTAAAAGAAAATATTCCCACAAGACCATGTGCCAAAAATGGTAACGTTTGACTTTTACGACGAAGTAAAAAAAAAAATGTTTCTTTTTTTCTACGCCAAAAAAAAAGAAAAGAAAAAGTTTCTTGGCACTTCCACGTGCCCAGCTGGGTACAGGTAGCTAACGTTGAACAACTGCGCGTACAGAGAATTTTTATTCGGAAAAATCAAGTGGGATGGAGCGGAAAGATTCTCATTTATCTATGCGTCTCGTGGCAATGACGAGGCATACCTAGCTTCAAGTAAATAACGTAAAAATACATTTAACTTGTCAAACTATGTAGAGTAATATACTTATCCATCAAATTTAAAAAATTGACATTTCGCTTTTTTCACTCATTTTTGGTTAAGATTTAGTGTTAATATGCACGAAAAAATGTCACATGTGCGCTCAACATCAATTTTACTTGAATTATCTAAATTATTCTTAAAAAAAATTGAAATATATATATATATATAAGACAAAAAATATAAAATTAAAGGGTTGTCGAACCCTCGAGTCATTTATGAGAGAATTGTTCAACCATCACTTTGATCGATTATTGGTGGTCAAACCACCCATGTTGATCAATTCAAAAATGATTAAACTATTCTCAGAAGCTAGAGAATGGTTCGGCCATCCTCTGAACTATTTTAAGGGTGATTGAACCACCCGCTACCCTTGTATCATTTTTAGAAATGGTAGAATCACCCCCACAAGCTGTAAGGGTGACCCATTAAACATATTAGAAATGCTCAAACCATCCCCTCGTCGCTTAGGGGTGGTTTGGTCACTCTATAATTTTTCTTGTTATTTTATTTTTTTAATAATTTTTACAAATAATGTAGATAGTTCAAATAAAATGATTTAAATATGCATCACATATGTAATTTTTTTCATCTATTTTAACGTCGTATATTAACATAGATGTAATTTATAATGGTATGATAGTGGAAGGAGTCAAATATCTTTTCTTTTTCTTTTTTCTTCAAAAGAGAAAATTTCATTGATATGAATGTTAAAATGGTGGTAATATGAGGGAGCCTGAGGGAGGTGTAGTTTTTGCCGGAAATAATTGCCACAATCTTTTACTATTCAGAATGTCATAATGTTCTATATTCACCTTGTTGTTAAGATTGCAATCTTTATTCATAATAGAAAGAGGAATAACATTATGACATAAAGCTCTAACAAGTTAGAACATATTGCTCTAAAAATACAACATCATTAATACCCTCAAAAATTTATTCTATCCAAACCATATCCATGATTTGTTTGATAGTAGCATAATTTATCTTTCTTTTAGTATGACAAATCATCCATATTTGTACCATATTTAGAACCACTCGAGCATCCCCCACCATATGACCATAATGACTCCAGTTTGGTCCTGTACCTTGGAGTCCATTGATCATTTGAAGAGAGTCCTCTTCTAAAATAATGCTTTGTAGTCTCAGGTCACGACTAAATTCTGCTACACACAATGCCCCTTGTGCTTCTGCAAAGACAAGTTCCTGTACAGCACAAATAGTCTAACTTTTTGCTACTTCCACTCGACTCAAGCTGTCTCGGACAATGATACCAATCACCATCCGTCTATTTGTGGAATCAATGGCAACATCCCAATTTACCTTATACATACTTGGCGGTCGAGTTTTCTACTTTACTAGAACTACCGGTCCCCTATTTAGCACTACTACCCCTTCATTAGTATTAACTTCCTTGTATTCGTTTAAAGAAGAAACAGCCCTTTGAACCAAGACGTTTGGGTGAGAGAAATCCCCCTATAAACAACTGTCTTTCTTCTGAGCTAGATTTTCCTTACAATAAAAGCATAGAATTCTAGTTCTTCGGTCGTACACCGTTCCATTATATCCTTCATAACTTCAAGAGAAAAATATTTCTCCCTCCAATACTCTTTTGCACCTTTCTCCCACAGGCTCCTCATATATCTGTAGCGGATTGACAATCCTATAGAATATGTTTGACCATTTTAATTTCCAAACAAGGCACCAAAACTTCTTAACTGTACCTCTTTTTTTTTAGGTTATCTTTTGTATAGAGAATATTGTCACATGCTTGCTATAATAACATTTTGACAGAATTAGATACCTTTAAACCCTAGATTGTCTTCCAAAAATTGCTCAATCCTAACACTTTTGACCTCTCCCCACTCTGCATTTTTGTTCTATCTTTCTCCAGGTGGTATGCGCTCCACACTATAAACTCCCCTAAAGAAGTACTCATCCAGATAATTACATGTTGTTGTTAATATCCACTTAGTGGTATTTGATAAACTATCTCAGCCTCTTTTGCCTAAAATATGTCCCTTATGAAGCTCAAATTCTACCATTTAATATCTCTATCCATCAGCTCTACTACCTTGGCATTTTTTGAAAAAATTCTTCTTGGGAATTGAACAACATAGGTTGTTGGAGTTAGCAGCCACTTATCTCCCCAAATGTTGACTTCTTCTCCATTATCGATTCTAGACCTTCTTTTAGTAATTCACAGGCTGAACAAATACTGCGCCAAGCATAAGACGGTCGTTTTCATAAAGTTACCTCCAAAAGAGAATCCTTTGGTTTGTTCCAGTTGTAGAGACTTTTGTGGTGTTTTCTGTTCACCTGGTTGATGTATTTCCCGGTGGCTTCATTCCGGGCTCTCTCGATGCGGTTTTCTTCGCTATTGTGATTCTTACTCCAGTGGGAGCTTATTGTATGATTATACCGCCTTAACTAGTAGCCTATCTTGACTTTTGTTCCAAGAATCCATATGATCGTGTCAATTATTTGATACATTTTCTTTTAATTTATGTTTACCGACACTGAGTAGAATGTATCAGGGCTTATTGTTAGGTTGTCCAGCCTTTTTCCAGTAATTTTCATCCCTTTCCCATTCCTATTTGTATTCTTAGAAATTTTTTTTAAAAAAATTAGTTGGTTATAAATTTTTGTTTTCTCTTTTGAAAACAAAAATATTAACAAATAACCCAAATAGAAAACACCCACTTCTATTTGAAAAGTTTAATGAAATAATGAGATTTTCACTTAAAAAAAAATGGCTTTTACATTTATGTCACGTTAAAACACTTTAAAATTAAAAAATAAAAAAATAAAAAAAAATAAAAAATAAAAAAACAAAAAACAAAAACTCTCCAAAAAAATATTAACATGCGGACCCTAAAGATTGAATGAAATAGAAAAATACTCTACAAAATCGCCATCACCAAAACTTCTAAAAAAAAAAAAAAAATTGAAATATTACTTTACTCCATTTGAAACTATGTGGTAAAAAGTTATTTAATACAAATTAATATTTCTTTCTTCTTTAGTCCATGCATGGCAATATGTCATGGATATTATTATTAGAGTAAATGTAAACAACAGCCTGGGCTGATGCACTGTAGCATCAGCCCAGGCTGTTGCCAATCAGTGCTCTTATTATTAATGAATGAAATTTGAGCGGAACTTTCTTACTCATTGATAAGGTTACAGCCCTATATCAAAACACCAACTCTCATCTCCCTATACAACGTACGCATGTATAAATTTGTATTTTGATTTTTAATCAAATTATTTTAAAATTCTGTTAGCTAAAAGTAGACCTTTTGTGACTAGAGAGAATGCTTCTTGCTTTCTTTTTTTTCTTTTTTTAATTTTATTTTTTGTATAAAATTTATTTATTTTTTCTAGGAAAAAGATAAAAAAGGATTACATGGGGGATCTTTGAATTTTTTTTTTTCATATATAAAATTCATTTGGACACCTACATTTTTTTAGAAAAATTTAATTTTTTTTTAGAGAAAAATAAGAATAGATTTATGTGATATAAATGTTAAAGGAATTTTGAATTTGTTGCGAAAAAAAAAAAAGTGTTGTTTGGTAATATTAAAAAGTGAGTTTAACTGTTTTTTTTTTTTAAATAAAAAAAAGGTAAATTGTCCCTATCGGAGACTCAACACACGAATGAGTAATGCACACGTCCGCCTCCTCCACATACGTATAGCTAGCATCCTCACATTTTAAAGTTTGAAAAAAAGAAAAAGAAAATGGACATCCTCACATTATGCACTACTCCACAGGACCACAACTCCACAAGAATACATGTTTCATGTTTGTCTTGTTTTTTGCGCTCAAAAGTAAAGCGAAGAAAATTCAGAGAAAAAGAAAAAGATCCAAAACTATGATTACGACATGTAGTCCATGTGCGTCGTCAAGGACAATGAACAGTTTGGCTTTTGCACTTCCCTGCTTCACGTACGTACCTGCCTGCTGTTTTGTCCGTCGTTTTGGAAACTGCGATGAGACAGGAATCTGAAAGAAGAAAATGAAGGAAGAACAAAGCTCAGAAACTTCGCAGCATTGTTAGACTTCCCTTTCAAGGGTCGTTTATCATAGTACATGTTGATGTATTTTAATACAAACTAATAAGTAAACAATTATTTTCATGCAGGGGGTAGCTAGTCTTTTGGGTTTGAGGGGGTTAAATTGAAAAAGAGTCAAAAATAAATTTTTAAGGGTATATTTTAAAAACATTAAAAAAATTTGAAGCAAAATTGAAAAAAAAAAATTAATTGAGGGTGCCAAAATTAAATATTTAAGGGTATATTTTTTAAAAATTAAAACAATTTGAGGCAAAATTTTTAAAAAAAATTTGGAGGGTTAAAATTAAATTTTTAAGAGTTTATTTGAAAAAAATTTAGAAAAAAATTAAAAAAATTTGGGGGTGCCATAGACCCCCCAAGGGCCATGTGGCTCCGCCCCTGTTTTCATGAATTTACTATTATAAAATTTATCAAAAAATATTGTAACCCAAATTATTTTGTGATTTAACTTTCTTTGATGTTGTTGTTGTTGTTTTTTTTTTTTTTTTGGAGGAACTAACGTATAGTAGATCTATGCACTAAACCCTATTCATATGATTTACATTCTATATCAGATATTTTTTATGAGTTAGACCTTAAAAATTAAATTCCTCACCTCATTTTTTTTTTGTTTTTGTTTTCTTAATAAGTTTTGCCCCCACACTAAATTTATGGTTTCACCCCTAAATATATGGCGGCCTATATTTATGAAAAAATTGGCTGCTGGGCTGACCCACAACCAAGCCAAGGGTTCCATGGTTTTTTTTTTTTTTTTTTTTTTACAATTTTTTTTAATTCTTTAAAAATTAAATAATTTTAAAATACAGGAGTATAAATTTTACCTATACTCCGTTTAATTTAGCTCCAAACTTTAATAAAAGGAATAATATTGCAAAAATTTTAAAACTTGATATGTTAAGTTGAAAATTTTTAAATTTTAAAAAGTGATTACAAAAAGGATAAAAATTATGAGATTAAATGGAGTTTAAAAAAAAAATAATAATCATTTTCATTTGGCAGCTTAGAAGTCCGTGATTAAGTACACAATTAATCAATTCTGCCAGAGACTTAGATTGATTCCAGTTTTGTTGCAGCAGCAAAGCCTTCTTCACAACCTGAAGCTATTATGATTGCACTTCAAAAAAAAAAAAAAAAAAAAAAAGAAGCTATTATGATTAGGAAAAAAAAAAAAAAACCCTAAAGCTATTACAAAGTGTAAAGCGGAGGACCTAAATGCCAAATTTACCTAAGCAATTAGAAAATAAATAGCGGCTTTCTTGTTTTCCCAATTGAACATTATTGGCTTTTTTATTCGTTAAAAGTTTCGTTTTCATCTTATGTTGTTTGGTTGTTCTCGAAACAAAAATACTAATAAATAATTTAAAACATAAAAATAATTTTTATATTTACGTCACATCAAAATACTTTTTCAAATCAATAACAAAAATGTCTTAAAAAACATATTAACAAACAGAGTTGTTGTTATGCAAATAATTCATGATATTCTAAATTCAAGTTTTAAGAATTATTATTAATTATATTTTTCATTGGTCTAATTGGATAAATAAAGTGGCAGTATTGAGAACAATTCAAGCAAAAAAAAAAAAAACCAAAAAAACCAAAAACAAAAAGAAAAAAGAAAAAAGAAAAATGAGAACAATCCAAGCAATGTATTTGTGCATCCAATCTGCAGTGCTTGGCATGATCCTATTGGGCACAAGTTGGGCTCTCAAGACCCCTTTAAGCCTAACATGTTTTGGGCGGTCATTTTGGTTCCATGAGCCCAACCATCAATTTGGATTAGATAATGGACTCTTCTGGGCTCAACACTAGGACTCCTCTGTTCTAGCTTATTACAATTCAATAAAGTACCAACGTTTGCATGCGGATCTTCAAACTTTTGATTTTTAAAATGACAATAAAATGAAAGAATAATGCTGCATACTGAACTCTCATATCATTTTTATATTATTGGGTGATGAAGTAGTACCTATTAACCTTTATTAAAAAATGAAAAAGATTCAATGACTGATAGATACTACCACATCAGCCCAGTAAGATGTGAATTAAGTACTTATAATTACTCAAAATGAAATTACTAGTTATACCAATTAATAACTAGTCATAGGCCTTATTATAAGGATCTAGGAAAGAATTAGCTACATCTACGCTATTACTCCAAAAGAAATAGTTAAATTACAATTAGAGTTTCATAAAATTACTTATAAAACCTAGTTTTACATAATAAAGAATTAATGTGAGACTTAATATTTTAAGTTTATGAGATGTCACAATCTCTCTCACTTAAACCCCTTAATGTCTTCAATTTTCTCAAAAGTAATAAGGCTTTTAAAATTACTATTGAATCAAAATTCAATAGTCAACTATCATCCACATCACTTTTGGAAGGACTCAAGGAAGACTTGGGTCATCCCTCTAGGCTCTATCATGTCCACCTTGTGTCCATAAAAATTGACGTCGTTTTTAAAATCACTGTTTGATCAAAAATCAATAATAATTTATCATAAATCTAATGGTAGTTTTAAAAGTCACATTAATTTTGATTGACACAAGATAAACATTAGAGTTGACATATATAATTACTCATTGTTGAGATAGCGTATTAGTTAAAATCAGCTATTATTATTATTTTTTTTGGACAAGTTCTTACGAATTTAAAGACTGATTTTTACTACCATGCCATTTTAATTGTATAACAGTCATATAACAATCTATTAAATACAACTACTTAAGATGCGTTAGTGATTGCGATTTTGTAGACAATAAGTGAGATTTTAAACCAAATCGCAAAAAATGAATCTTTTAGGAATTGCGTTTTTTAAAAATTACGATTTAAAAACGTAAAAAATTTGCGTTTTCAAATTGCAGGTAAATATTTACTTTTTTGAAAACGCAGAATTTTAAAAGCTAAACTGCGATTTTAAAGGCCAAATTACAATTTTGCCAAATACTTAACTGCGTTTTTAAAAATCAAAATTTCAAATTACACATTTTAAAATTATTATTTATAAAATCGCACTTTTTAAAAAATCGTATATCCAAATAAATCCTTAGTCCCAAAAAATTTAACAAACAATTTTTTTTAAAAAAGCACCTGAGACTATTTTGACCTTCGTATCACGTCATTATTATTATTATTATTTTAGAAAAAGCCCGGGAAAAAACATTAAGAAACATTTCTTATAGATTTTTGGGTAAAGACCGTGGTCCAAGAAAGTCAGAAAGGTCCATGCCCATCTTTAAATTGCGGCAGTGAACAGAAACCGCGTTCCCACGTTGTGCAGATGGCTCGTCCTCATGGCTTTTACCACCCAATGAATCAGATTTTTTTGCAACATTTATACCCAACCGACAACATTGCACTACAACATCTGTCTTTCACATGGTACATGGAAACTCTCTCTCTCTCTCTCGCAAGATCATTTCAACTCTGTTCTGTTCCTATCTAAATTCCGGCAACTGGGTCTTGTTACAAGCGCCAAGAAGGTAAGTGCTTGTTTGCTCTCTGTCTTTCTCCATAATTTGTTCTGCACCAGCAAATCTGAATAGCATGCAGCATGTTTTGAGCCATTTCCTGCTGTTTTTATGCTTCTCTGTCTCCATTTTCACTGTCTGTGGTTTGAGCTCTGATGGTGTAACTTTATTGGCGCTCCTGAGGCACTGGAAATCAGTGCCTCCTTCTATAAGCTTAAGCTGGAATGCTTCTGATTCCACTCCATGCTCATGGGTAGGAGTGGAATGTGGGAATACCCTCAATGTGGTCTCACTAGATCTCTCTAGTCAAGGAATTTCCGGTGGCTTAGGACCAGAAATTGGGCGCCTCAGTCAATTGCAGACCATGTTTTTGAGTAATAACAGTTTCTTTGGTGTCATACCCCAAAAGCTAGGCAATTGTAGTCTTCTTGAGGAATTAGACCTATCTGTAAACAACTTTACAGGAGAAATACCAGATAGCTTGAAGAGCTTGCAAAATTTACGAACATTGAGCTTTTATGAAAATATGCTGACTGGTCACATACCCGAATCATTGTTTCAGATTCCACACTTGGAAAATGTGTATCTAAACAATAACAATTTGAGTGGCTCAATCCCTGCAAATGTTGGGAACATGAGTGAGGTTTTGAGTCTGTACTTTTATGGTAATCGGTTGTCGGGGAGGATTCCTTCATCTATTGCAAATTGTAGTGAACTGAAGGAACTTTTTTTGAATCAGAATCAGCTGGTGGGTGTTTTGCCTGAGAGTCTAAACAGTCTTGGGAACCTTGTTTATTTAGATGTCAGCCAGAATGGTCTTGAGGGTAGAATTCCTTTGGGTTCAGGAAGTTGCAAGAATTTAGTGTTTTTGGATTTGTCATACAATGGTTTCAGTGGAGGTATTCCACAAGGCTTGGGCAATTGTAGTAGCCTAATGGACTTTGGTGCTGTGAGTAGCAACTTAATGGGCAATATCCCATCTTCCTTTGGTCTACTACATAAGCTCTTACATCTTCGTCTTTCTGGAAACCATTTGTCTGGGAAAATACCACCTGAACTTGGGAAGTGCAAGTCCTTGCAAAGCCTACAATTGTATACAAACCAACTCGAGGGGGAAATTCCTTCCGAATTAGGGATGCTGAGTGAATTGCAGGACCTTGAATTGTTTAGCAACCGTTTAATGGGTGAGATTCCTGTTAGCATTTGGAAGATTCCAAGTCTAGAGCATGTTCTTGTGTATAATAACAGCCTTTCTGGTGAACTACCTCTTGAGATGACAGAGCTTAAGCGACTAAAGAACATCTCATTGTTTAACAACCAGTTCTTTGGAGTGATACCTGAAGGTTTGGGGATTAATAGCAGCTTATTACAGTTGGACTTCACTCAAAATAAGTTCACTGGTAAAATACCACCAAATCTTTGCTTTGGAAAGCAATTAAGTGTGCTGAATATGGGTCAGAATCAATTTCGAGGTAGCATACCTTCTGATGTAGGAAGCTGTTCTACTCTGCAAAGATTAATCCTTAAACAAAATAACCTCACAGGGGTTCTTCCAGAGTTTGTCAAAAATACAAATCTTTTATTCATGGACATCAATTTAAATAGTATTGGTGGAGCAATTCCATCAAGCCTGGGAAACTGCACCAATATCACTTCAATTGATATGTCAAGGAACATGTTTACTGGGCTTATACCCCCAGAGCTAGGAAACCTTGTGAATCTTCAGAGATTGAATTTTTCCCACAACTACTTGGAAGGTCCTTTGCCATCTCAGCTATCAAACTGTGCAAAGTTAGAGAGATTTGATGTGGGTTTCAATCTATTGAATGGTTCAATTCCGTTGACATTGAGAAGCTGGACAGGTTTATCCGCATTGGTTTTGAGAGAAAATCGTTTTACTGGGGGAATCCCATCTTTCTTGCCCGAATTTGAACAGCTTTCAGAGCTACAACTTGGAGGAAATTTGTTTGGAGGAGAGATTCCTCCGTCCATTGGAGCACTGCAGGATCTATTCTATGCATTGAATCTCAGCAGTAATGGGTTAACAGGTCAAGTTCCTTTAGAGCTTGGGAAATTGAACAGGCTGCTACAATTGGATATATCTCATAACAATTTGTCAGGAACTTTAACAGTTCTAGATGAAATCCATTCACTAGTTGAGGTCAATATTTCATACAATCACTTCACAGGTCCTGTACCACAAACACTGATGAAGTTTCTGGACTCATCTCCATCATCATTCTTGGGCAATCCTAGCCTATGTGTCAGTTGTCTTCCATCAGGTGGCTTAACTTGCACTGGAAACGTCGGCAATTTTGGGCCTTGTGACCATCAATCAAGCAATAAAAAAGGCCTTAGTAAATTAGAAGTTGCAATGATAGCACTCGGGTCCTCACTAGTTCTTGTTTTTATGCTTCTTGGACTGGTGCTTATGTTTCTTTTGTGCAGAAAACCTAAGTGGGAAGTTGAGACCTCTGCTCAAGGGGGACCATCTTCCCTGCTCAACAAACTCATGGAAGCCACAGCAAATCTAAACGATAGGTATATCATTGGTAAAGGAGCACATGGAACTGTTTATAAGGCCTCATTGGGGCCAGACGAAGTTTTTGCAGTAAAGAAGCTTGCATTTGCAAGGAATAAAGGAGGAAGCCAAAGTATGGCTAGAGAAATTCAAACAGTGGGGAAGGTCAGGCACCGGAATCTGGTCAGATTGGAAGACTTTTGGTTCAGAAAGGAGTATGGTTTAATCATGTATAGGTACATGCAAAATGGGAGCCTTCATGATGTTTTACATGAAATGAATCCACCACCAACTCTAGAGTGGGGTGTCCGCCATAAGATAGCCGTTGGAACAGCACATGGATTGGCATATCTCCATTATGACTGTGATCCTCCTATAGTTCATAGAGACATCAAACCAAAGAACATACTTTTGGACTCAGAGATGGAGCCTCATATTGCTGATTTCGGTATTGCCAAGCTTCTGGATCAGTCCTCTGCTTCATCCCTATCCATCACAGTTGCGGGTACAACTGGATACATTGCACCAGGTAATTCTTCTGCAATTATTGGTTTTGGGCTCGTTTGAGAACGCTTTTTGGAATGTTTTTTGCTTTTTAGAGAAAAAACAAAAGCATTTGCAAACAACTTCAAATACAAAACATTCACAAAACACTCAAAACTACTTTTACTTTTACGTCACATCAAAAAAAATTTTCAACTAAAAAGCAAAAGGCATCCTCTTCAAAGTTTTATCAAACGAACCCATGTTTGCTTGGCCTATTTCTTTCAGAATTTGAAGTACATGATTTGTGCACCATGGCCTGACAGAAAATGCATTTACAACAACAAAAAGAAAGGAGTCTGATGTGTATAGCTACGGGGTTGTTTTGCTGGAGCTGATAACTAGAAAGAAGGCATTGGATCCATCATTTATGGAGGAAACGGATATTGTGGGGTGGGTCAGGTCTGTGTGGAGGAATACAGGAGAAATCGAAAGGATTGTTGATTCGAGCCTCATGGAGGAATTTTTGGATGCAGATATCAGGGAACAAGTTATTGATGTTCTTCTGGTGGCTTTGAGATGCACTGAAAAGGAGCCAAGCAAGAGACCCACAATGAGAGATGTTGTCAAACAATTATTAGATGCAAATAGCCCCATTAGAAGTCAAAAGAGCCAGCCCTCTTAAGTTTCTAACTAGGTCGTGCTTTCTGGTAACCTTTTATTTGTTTTAATTTGTTCAAGGTTTAGTTCCTCTGTGAAAATTTAAGTGATGAACTGATTTGATCAAGATAAGTGTAGTATTATTCAATTTATAACATTGACACTTGAGAGTTCAAGATTAACTACAATACATGATTACATATTCAAAATATACAAGCTATCAGTTTACAAGAAGAAAAATGGACACAAATTTCCCTCACNTCATTTATGGAGGAAACGGATATTGTGGGGTGGGTCAGGTCTGTGTGGAGGAATACAGGAGAAATTGAAAGGATTGTTGATTCGAGCCTCATGGAGGAATTTTTGGATGCAGATATCAGGGAACAAGTTATTGATGTTCTTCTGGTGGCTTTGAGATGCACTGAAAAGGAGCCAAGCAAGAGACCCACAATGAGAGATGTTGTCAAACAATTATTAGATGCAAATAGCCCCATTAGAAGTCAAAAGAGCCAGCCCTCTTAAGTTTCTAACTAGGTCGTGCTTGCTGGTAACCTTTTATTTGTTTTCATTTGTTCAAGGTTTAGTTCCTCTGTGAAAATTTAAGTGATGAACTGATTTAATCAAGATAATCAAACCGTGTAGTATTATTCAATTTATAACATTGACACTTGAGAGTTTAAGATTAACTACAATACATGATTACATATTCAAAATATACAAGCTATCAGTTTACAAGAAGATAAATACTACGTTTGAATTCAATTGCAGTGTCAGGAACTGAAGCTCATCCTTTCTGTAACTCAGTATTTGAATTTGAATCCCATCGTATCCTGTCATCATCTGATAGTTCACCATTATCTTGTGTTTGAATTTCAGAGTTTTCAACAGCAGCTTCTACAATATAATCTGCTCTGTTTGACTCTCGAACATAGGCTGCTATGGCTGGATCTTTAACTTCGTCAACTGCTGCACTGCACGAGCTTCACTAGGAGGTAGACTAACATCCCCCCGCAAGCTGATGGGAGAAGAAATCACCAGCAGCTTGGATTTGAGAAAATGAAACGTGCAGTGGAAAGACCCTTAGTAAATACATCAGCCACCTGTTCTTTAGTGGAAATAAGCTTAATAGAAATGTCACGATTGAGAACTTTTTCCTGCACAAAGTGGTAATCAACCTCGATATGTTTTGTACGAGCATGAAAAACTGTATTGGAGGCTAATGCAAGAGCTGCACTAGGAGGTAGACCAACACTCTAGAGTCTTGTATCCATAATTATGTAATTTTCTTATGCATTAATGAACAAGAAGATGACTCAAAAAGACTCTCTCTCTCTTGGTCGCGATTGCCAGCTTGGCTATTTAAGAGGTGAACGTTGAGTGAGGTTGACGGAGCTTGCTCATGTAGGGAATGTTGGTGAAAGATATTCTGGTCTGATTTCTCCTGCAGGCAACCAACACTTTTGCCATAGACAAATAAGAGGAATGCTTCTACATCTACCCTTAGTCCTTTCAAGGGTCCTTACATTATTTTTGATTTACAAAATCATTAGCTTTTCTCCAGCAATCAGAAGTGGCCAGCCATTTGATTTTTTAAATAAAAAATAATGCAAGAACATAAAAAAACATGCAAAAACAAGTAAACCTCCTACGTATAAGTGGACAAGCGTTACACTTTTCAGTGCCACATACATGCATATGTATGTACACGCATATGTGACTCCCACATATAACCATGCCAGGAGATTTTAATTATTCGATTTGCAGGTAATTAACTCTATCACCTTATTTAAACAAAATTGAAACTAAAACTTGAAGGGTAACATTGTTCCAATTAGGACACAAATCCTTTAAACTATCGCTGTCTTAAAATTAAAGCTTAAATTTTAGAGGGTAACCTTGTTGCAATTAAGCTTTTAGGACAATGGGTAATTTAACATGTTATCAAAATAAAGGTCATGAATTCGAACATTGTCTTTGTAATTTATCTCAAATTTCAATTGAAAATTTCACGTGTTGGACTTCATTTATGGAATGAAAGTTTGAGTTTACACATGAAGGAATATATATATTAATTAAATAATTAAATTTACATTTTCCAGTAACTTAAGTTTTTGAGACCTGTGATTTAACAAAAAGACAAAATATAAACATTGATAAAATTAATTATAGGGACCAAAAATATCCTTGTACTCATCATTTTAACTTTAAAGCTTAAAAGATTCTAAGGTTCTGTTTGTATTTTTCAATGTTTGGTACAACTGAAAACATTTTCTGTTGACCAAGCAAATCTCCTTAAAGCAGCATAAAATGGGTTTTTTTTTTTGTAAACCAATTTTTTAAGTTTAAGCTTTTCTTTATCGCACACACTCTCTCACACAGTTCATTCTCCGCCGCTACCATATGTAGTTAGAAGTCCCTGGCTGTTTCTAGTTGCATGTGGTCGTCATTGTCACTGATTTTTGGTATGAGCAAAATGCCAAAAAATGTTTAAGATAAAATCATTTTCCTGAAAATGATTTTATGTAATCGAGGAATGGTTATTAGTTGGTTATGGGATGGCACAGACGAATGACGAAAAATTTTCAATTTCCTTTTTGATAGTATGTCATCATACACTCCTTTCATCTTCTCTTAGATCCCATTCATCAAGTAAACATCTAGCAAATGAATCTCTCTCTCTCTTTGCCATGCCCACATATTGAGTGTGCACACATACATTTACACACGCATATATATATGCACTCAATGTTGCAATCTCTTCTCGAGAACTACTTTCTATTGAGTAATAATCTAAAAGTAGCTCAGAGAAGAACATAAAATCAAACAAGACTTAATTACTAAAGCGAACAACAATAGAAGCAATTTCCTACTTGATCTAGGAATGAAAAGGTCACTGATGCAATCCTTGAATGCATTTGTTTTGTATTTTCTTAAAATTGTTATATCATTTCCTTCTATTATTTTATTTCTTTCATTTTTACGGGCTCCTGATCTCTAAGGAGTAAAAATCATTTATTACACCTCTAATTCAGGGTTACTTCTGGCTTAGTATTTCCTTCCACTCCCAATAGATTTGTATTTCATTTTAGGCTTTATACCATTGTTTTCTATGAGAGAGATGAGCATGGAGACGGAGTTAGATTGTCATTTGAATAGGCACTACAAACTATCTGGTTCTTTTTTCCTCAGTATATTGATCTCTCATTTTAGGTCATTGGTATCCCAATCAAGAAAAATGTTTTTAATTTTTGGAGGGGAAACTTTAATTCTTTGCAGATATTCAATAGGCATTGGATATTCTGGGGTCGTGCAAATATTGTGGAGAAACAATTTGGTTATTACATCACACTGCTGCATGAATTAAAATGAAGGGACATCATAGCTTGGTCAATGGCCTAACTATGTTTTAAATGCCTGGTGCATCAACTTCAGTTTTCAAAGTGCTTTATTAACAATTCCATTAACAAAGCTAGATAAATTAACCATATCTTCCATCTGAAAGAAAGGAGCATTGTCAAAGTGGCGTTCTTTTACTCTTTTTTGGGCCGGGGGTGGGGGGGTGGGGTTTGTAGTTTAGATTTTTAGGATTTGTTTTCTATTTGCTTAAAGCATCCAATTTATGAAGATTGTGCTTTCTTTTTTATATTGGAGCTGAAATTTTTGATCATTTAGTTAGTCTGATTACAAATGGTGAGGCTCTTTTCCTGTTCGAAGTACATAATCATGTTTGACTTTATAGAATATCTCCTTCCTTCCATTGATAATCTAATTCATGCTTTAAAATGAAGGTGGGCCTCCTGGATGCTAGATTTTTTATAAATCCATTATATGGCACAATTTAATGGAAAAAAAATGGTACAAGGGAGGCAAAACTAAGAGTTTATTCAACCCTTTGTGATAAGAGATATATTTTTCCACCTTCTTGGTATCCTTTTTCTGAGATTGCTGAGTATTGGAGAAGTTCCAAACCATCTAAACATGGCTGTAGAGCCATCTTTAGGATTGGCTGTGCTTTTCTGGCACATCCCACACCCCCACAACTTCACGTAAAGGTAACAATGGTAAAGGGGGTAACCCTTGCACCTGGGAATTATACAAGAGAATTTAAGTCAAGTTGTGGGGGTATAGAAGCTCTTCATTTTTTCTCAATTCCCAGGACGTTCCTCCCCTTTCTCCTTAATTACCATGACATTGTCCTCTTAGTTCGCTCAATTCCTTAAAACTCATCATTGTTAGTTCAGGTATGCCAATGAGCTCCAGCTCAAATGACACTTCCTTCCCTCATAAGAATTGGTTGGAGGGTGAGATTATGGCTTCAAGACATATGTAGCAATTAAAAAAAAAATTATGGTTGTCAGTTCAAGTATTGGAAGATATAAAAAATTATGTGCATTTATTGGGGAAGATGGCCCGTATATAGCAGTGGAGGGAGCTACTGGTGTTTTTAACAAGAACTTCGTTTTTCTGATGCTATTTGTGCAAGTTGCTTGCTAGAAAACTATTCAGGTGGATGCCTTTAGGACCAAAATATTGACTTTCAATTTGATATGTTATAAAGGTTGGCAATGAAGCAATGACATCTGGCATACATTTTTTAGAATTGTGCCTACAGTGTGATAATTTATAACCTACTTGGAAATAAAATGTAAAACAAAACCATTTAATTAGATTATGAATAAGCTAATAGAACGATGGACGCCTGAAAAGATCCTGTGGATAATGCTGATAAGGTAACTACATCAAGTGCAAAATCTGAGTTCTCTGATCTCATTCTTTAAAGGGTGGAAATTAATGCCACTTGGGAGTGTAGAATAATCAGCTTATTTGATGATTCTACACTATTTGCTAAGTCTTTCTGTCCAGTATAGGGGTGTTCAAGAGACCATCCAATGGTGCTTTTGTTAGTCAAGTTATTGCTACTGGTAATACTCATTGCTTGATCTATGTTTGCAGAGATGTCAAAACTTACAGCTAGAAGAAGCAATGAACAAGTCTTTTAACATGGTGTGATTTGTTTGAGTTATAAAAGGATGCTTGATAATCTTTCCCACCTGCGGAGAAGAAGGGTGGGTGAGAGCGGTGGTGGAGGGAACTGATTATGTTTGTTCTTCTTTGCTTTGCTGGTTTTGGTTGTGCTGGTCCATTATATGTCACTTCTCTCTTGAAGGCTATAAACTTCTGGGCTTGGAGTATCATGTGGTTGAATGCTCTTCAGGGTGACTAAACTTCTGTTTGGCCTAATGGAATAAATCATGTCAAATTTTGAAGGTGAACATTGGGATTTGGAAAAAGTCTACTTTCTCTATTCGAGAATCATGCCCCATTTTGGCGCCCTAGTAATAAATTTTTGTACTTCAAAATTTATCAGATATTGGAGAAATAGAATGGCAGTAGCTTTTTGGTTATCAGTTATCATTGATGGATCTAAACTTTGCGCTCTACTTGAGGTTGCGAAATTCCTCGCTTTGTCTTATCCATCTTCATGGAATGAGTGTAATGAATTAATTTTGTAATAACAAAATTCATGGTTATGAGAGAATAACTATTCATTCAATTCAGAGAATAGCCATTGTGAGAAGAATTACTATTCCCTCAATTGAAGAAGTAATCATTCCTCCATGGCTATCGAAATGACTATTTTAAAACTAATTCATTCTACTTCTTTCATTCTTAATAAATATTATTTCTTGGAATAGCCATTCCGCGTATTAAACATAATCTTAGATTTTTTTTCTTAACAATAAATAATCTAAGGATTGGTTAAAAAAATAGCATTTTCTACTTTTGTGGTAAGAGTAATGTTAGAAACCACATTTTTATTTCATAACTATCTCATCTTGCAATGCTGACATGACTGTCCCAATCAACTATTGAATTAATTTTTATAAAAAAAATAAAAAAAATATAAGAATTGATTGGAATTGTCATGTCAGTACTATAAAATTATTATAGAATAAAAATGTAATTTTTAGTACTATTCGGATAAAAAAATGGGTAGTCTGATAATAAAAATGGGCCTGTTTTGGAATCCAACCCTGGCACCCACCCACCAACCCGCTTACCATATAAAACACCAATTGCACAAAACCTTTTTTTATTTTTATTTTTTATTTGTTATTNGCCCTAGTAATAAATTTTTGTACTTCAAAATTTATCAGATATTGGAGAAATAGAATGGCAGTAGCTTTTTGGTTATCAGTTATTATTGATGGACCTAAACTTTGAGCTCTACTTGAGGTTGCGAAATTCCTCGCTTTGTCTTATCCATCTTCATAGAATGAGTGTAATGAATTAATTTTGTAAGAGCAAAATTTATGGCTATGAAGGAATAACTATTCATTCAATTCAGAGAATAGCCATTATGAGAGGAATGACTATTTCCTCAATTGAAGAAATAATCACTCCTCCATGACCATTTTAAAACTAATCCATTCTACTTCTTTCATTCTTAATAACTAAATGTTATTTCTTGGAATAGCCATTTCGCGTATCAAATATAATCTTAAATTTTTTTCTTAACAATAACTAATTTAAGGATTGGTTGAAAAAATAGCATTTTCTACTTTTGTGGTAAGAATAATGTTAGAAATCACATTTTTATTTTGACATGACAGTCCCAATCAACTATTGAATTAATTTTTATAAAAAAAATAAAAAAAATATAAGGATTAATTGAAATTGTCATGTCAATACTATAAAATTATTATAGAATAAAAATGTAATTTTTGGTATTATTCGGATAAAAAATGGGTAGTCTGATAATAAAAATGGGCCTGTTTTGGAATCCAACCCTGGCACCCACCCACCAACCCGCTTACCATATAAAACACCAATTGCGCAAAACCTTTTTTTATATTTTTTTTAATTTGTTATTTATTTNATTTATTTATTATTATTATTATTTTTTTGGCACAAAACCATATAGCAATAGAGTTTGATGTTGAAAATGAGAAAAACCCAGCCTCTCTACTCTCTCTAAACACACAGACAGAACGTTACTACTACTGCTACTACTCATTCATTGCCTCCTCTCTGATCCCAAAAACCCTATTCACATTAAATTCTTCCTCTCCCCCAGTCTGCCTCGGTTTCTCAGAAGGATTTTGTTAAACGACGTCGTCGTCGTCGTCGTCGTCTCCGAGTACCAAAGCGGCAGAGGAACATTCGGTGGCTTTTCAGGTATGGGTTTAAGGATTTTGAGGAGGGGCCGTTTGGTTGCCGGGAAAATGTGGGAAAAGTGAATTCTTCGCTATATGGGAGTTGAGAGTACGGTAATGGCTGAAACTGTAGTGAGTCTGAAATGCGGCCGACCGTTGCTTTCCAATTGTTTTCCTCGGGAACCAAACGGAGGGTCAGATTGTTTCTTTCAGATGATAGAGGATTCTTGTTTGTAGTAAATGCTATATAGCTCTCTCTCTTTTTTTCTTTTTCTTTCTTTCTTTCTTTTGTTCTGAAAAGAATTTGGTAGATATTATAATGAGAATTGCTCTATGTTAAATAGTTTGTTTGCTTATTGTTAATGCTTCTTTCTCTACCATTTGATTGCTACATTCTCTTCACATTCTTGTTGGGTGCTTGAAATGGGTCTGGGATTTGTAATTTGACTACCAATTTAAAGTTATGATCGAGGTGCAAGATCATGTTCATGTATGAATAAGAATTGTTTTTAGGGAATTAATTGTCAAAAACGTAGAATTTCGTTGTTATTTGTTGAAATCTTAGGGTTCTAGTCGCTTTTAATATTTGAACACTTATTTTTGTGACGCATATTATCGACGTTGATTTTGGCAAACCTTGTACTCCCCTTGGTTCAATAGAGGTGATGAATGTTTGTTGGTTTACACTTTTTGTGCCAACACCAGTGCTTAGAAACATTCTTTACATGAATAACTAAACTAAGGTTGTCCGTCCATTTGAATTTGTCTTTGAGCCTTTCGAATTGAGAGGAAGGTGAGATTTTAGTTCATGATGTCTAGTAAGTAGTAACAGGAGAAAATTCGCAGGGCATATCATCAAGATGATAATTTGACTGTATCAAACTAGTTGAACTAGTGTTCCAGGAACACTAACTGGAACACTAGTTCAACTAGTTTGATACAGTCAAATGGGCTGCGTTTTTGCGCTTTTTATATACTTTCTCTTATTTATCAAAAAAAACTAGTTGAACTAGTGTAATATATTGTTAACTACTAAAAAAGGTTCTGGAGATAAACATTGAACTATTGAAGCTAGAAATTGATGTTAAATATCTGGAATTAGCATTATTGAAGTTTTTGGAGGATTTCTGATTGGGAGGATCTCAACGACCAGGTTTTGAAATTTCTGTAAGAAAATTGAAACCCTTAGATGCTACTTCCATATTCTGAAATTGTGTAATCGAGGAATGGTTATTAGTTGGTTAGGGGATGGCACAGACGAATAATGAAAAATTTTCAATTTCTTTTTTGATAGTATATCATCAAACACTCCTTTCATCTTCTCTTAGATCCCATTCGTCAAGTAAACATCTAGAAAATGAATCTCTCTCTCTCTTTGCCATGCCCACATATTGAGTGTGCACACATACATTTACACACACACATATATGCACTCAATGTTGCAACCTCTTCTCGAGAACTACTTTCTATTGAGTAATAATCTAAAAGTAGCTCAGAGAAGAACAAAAAATCAACCAAGACTTAATTACTAAAGCAAACAACAATAGAAGCAATTTCCTAGTTGATCTAGGAATGAAAAGGTCACTGATGCAATCCTTGAATGCATTTGTTTTGTATTTTCTTAAAATTGTTATATCATTTCCTTCTATTATTTTATTTCTTTCATTTTTACGGGCTCCTGATCTCTAAAGAGTAGAAATCATTTATTACACCTCTGATTCAGGGTTACTTCTATCTCAGTATTTCCTTCCTCTCCCAATAGATTTGTATTTCATTTTAGGCTTTATACCATTGTTTTCTATGAGAGGGATGCGCATGGAGACGGAGTTAGATTGTCATTTGAATAGGCATTACAAACTATCTGGTTCTTTTTTCCTCTTTATATTGATCTCTCACTTTAGGTCATTGGTATCCCAATCAAGAAAAATGTTTTTAATTTTTGGAGGGGAAACTTCAATTCTTTGCAGATATTCAATAGGCATTTGATCGTGCAAATATTGTGGAGAAAGAATTTGGTTATTACATCACACTGCTGCATGAATTAAAATGAAGTGACATCATAGCTTGGTCAATGGCCTAACAATGTTTTAAATGCCTAGTGCATCAACTTCAGTTTTCAAAGTGCTTTATTAACAATTCCATTAACAAAGCTAGATAAACCATATCTTCCATCTGAAAGAAAGGAGCATTGTCATAGTGGTAGTCTTTTACTTCTTTTTTTTTTTTGTACCCGCCCCGGGGGGGGGTGTAGTTTAGATTCTTAGGATTTGTTTTCTATTTGCTTTAAGCATCCAATTTATGAAGATTGTGCTTTCTTTTTTATGTTGGAGCTGAATTTTTTTATCATTTAGTTAGTCTGGTTACAAATGGTGAGGCTCATTTCCTGTTTGAAGTATATAATCATGTTTGACTTTATAGAATATCTCCTTCCTTCCATTGATAATCTAATTCATGCTTTAAAATGAAGGTGAGCCTCCTGGATGCTAGATTTTTAATAAATCCATTATATGGCACAATATAATGGAAAATAATGGTAAAAGGGAGGCAAAACTAAGAGTTTACTCAACCCTTTGTGATAAGAGATATTTTTCCACCTTCTTGGTATCATTTTTCTGAGATTGCTGAGTATTGGAGAAGTTCCAAACCATCTAAACCTGGCTTTAGAGCCATCTATAGGATTGGCTGTGCTTTTCTGGCACATCCCACACCCCCACAACTTCACATAAAGGTAACAATGGTAAAGGGGGTAACCCTTGCACCTGGGAATGATACAAGTGAATTTAAGTCAAGTTGTGAGAGTATAGAAGCTCTTCATTTTTTCTCAATTCCCAGGACGTTCCTCCCCTTTCTCCTTACCATGACATTGTCCTCTTAGTTCGCTCCTTATAACTCATCATTGTTAGTTCAGGAATGCCAATGAGCTCTAGCTCAAATGGCACTTCCTTCCCTCATAAGAATTGGTTGGAGGGTGAGATTGTGGGTTCAAGACATATATAGCAATAAAAAAAAAAAAATTATGGTTGTCAGTTCAAGTGTTGGAAGATATAAAAAATTATGTGCATTTATTGAGGAAGATGGCCCGTATATAGCAGTGGAGGGAGCTACTGGTGTTTTTAACAAGAAATTTGTTTTTCTGATCCTATTTGTGCAAGTTGCTTGCTAGAAAACTATTCAGGTGGATGCCTTTAGACCAAAATATTGACTTTCAATTTGATATGTTGTAAAGGTTGGCAAAGAAGCAATGACATCTGGCATACATTTTTTACAATTGTGCTTAGAGTGTGATAATTTATAACCTACTTGGAAATAAAATGTAAAACAAAACCATTTAATTAGATTATGAATAAGCTAATAGAACGATGGAGGCCTGAAAAGATCCTGTGGATAGTGCTGATAAGGTAACTACATCAAGTGCAAAATCTGAGTTCTCTGATCTCATTCTTTAAAGGGTGGTAATTAATGCCACTTGGGAGTGTAGAATAATCAGCTTAGTTGATGATTCCACACTATTTGCTAAGTCTTTCTGTCCAGTATAGGGGTATTCAAGAGACCATCCAATGGTGCTTTTGTAAGTCAAGTTATTGCTACTGGTAATACTCATTGCTTGATCTATGTGTTTGCAGAGATGTTAAAACTTACAGTTAGAAGTAATGAACAAGTCTTTTAACATGGTGTGATTTGTTTGAGTGACAAAAGGATGCTTGATAATCTTTCCCAACTGCGGAGAAGAAGGGGTGGGTGAGAGGGGTGGTGGAGGGAACTGATTATTTTTGTTCTTCTTTGCTTTGCTGGTTTTGGTTGTGCTGGTCCATTATATGTCACTTCTCTCTTGAAGGCTATAAACTTCTGGGCTTGGAGTATCATGTGGTTGAATGCTCTTTAGGGTGACTAAACTTCTGTTTGGTCTAATGGAATAAATCATGTCAAATTTTGAAGGTGAACATTGGGATTTGGAGAAAGTCTACTTTCTCTATTCTAGGATCATGCCCCATTTTGGCGCCTTAGTAATAAATTTTTGTACTTCAAAATTTATCAGATATTGGAGAAATAGAATGGCAGTAGCTTTTTGGTTATCAGTTATCATTGATGGATCTAAACTTTGAGCTCTACTTGAGGTTGTGAAATTGCTCACTTTGTCTTATCCATCTTGTTCTCTTAAGGGAGCATTTTCCTATTATTTTTGAGAAGCATAAGTGTGTTGGAAATTCTTTGGTACAGGATCTCAAATCATAAAGGGAACTTATTTTCACATTCCCAGGGCTTGGTAGGCCTATTTTTTATTTTTTATATGGAGTCAGGGTGGCAACATATTGTCATATTCCCAATATCCTTGCAAAACCTAATTGGATGTCTTAAGGAGAATATTTGTGGTTACTCTTTGTAGTAGGATTTGTGTTTAAATTTGAATCACTTTAATATATTCTCTATTGGATTCGTAGATAGGCTGATTTTGAGACTAACTTTTCCATAAAGAGTACCATCAGCTCATACTGGTTCTGAAGAAATGTAGCCTCTTCTCATAAGTTTCCAATTGGTTCAGTCTGTTTTTTTTTTTTACAAGTTTGTTGTATAGCAATCCTCCTCAGGCGATACTTTTGTATCCCTTTTCTCCATTATAATTAGTTTCTTGTCTTGTTCTATTTGTTTTCTCTTACATATGCAATTCTGATTATCACCTTCCTGTGCTGATAAATGATGTATATTGTTGGGTGCAGAGGTTAGTTTTGCCATGGAGAGCTCTGATGATGAGAAGGATGGAGTCCTTGCAAATTACATCCCCAAAGAACTGACCCATGGTTTGGCATCTAATGATGCAAAATTTGTAGATGAAGTACTTAATGGTCAAAATGAACGTTGTTGTGAAAATTTCCGCATGGATAAGCATGTATTTTACAAGTTATGTGATATTTTGCAAGCCAAAGGCTTGCTACGGCACACAAATCGAATAAAGATTGAGGAGCAATTAGCCATTTTCATGTTCATAATTGGTCATAATCTACGGACTCGAGCTGTCCAAGAGTTATTCCGATATTCAGGAGAAACCATTAGTCGCCATTTCAATAATGTCTTGAATGCAATTATGGCCATTTCACTAGATTTCTTTCAGCCTCCAGGATCCAATATTCCACCTGAGATCCTGGAAGATCCAAGATTCTATCCATACTTTCAGGTATCTTTGGTAATTAAGTTTAATCTCTATCTCTTTTCTGGGTAATTTTTACTCATTTTTAACAATGTTCTGCTAGGATTGTGTGGGAGCAGTTGATGGCATCCATATTCCGGTGATGGTAGGTGTAGATGAGCAAGGACCTTTCCGCAATAAGAATGGCATGCTTTCGCAAAATGTTGTGGCAGCTTGCTCATTCGATCTAAGGTTCCATTACGTTCTAGCTGGCTGGGAAGGCTCAGCATCAGATGTGCAAGTCCTAAATTCTGCACTCACAAGGCGAAATAAACTGCAGGTCCCGGAAGGTATTGTGTATATAAGGAAAATCATCCTCACTTAGATGTTTTCACATCCAACTAAAATGGCATATTAAGATTATTTTAAATTGCATTGGAAGGATCTACTATTACGTGTTTGATATCATTTTTATTATTTCAATAAGTGTTGTCTAAACTCGCCTTGAAGAACTTAGGTAAGTTTGTTGGATATGAAATTTGTTGTGGCAGGTAAATACTACCTTGTAGACAACAAGTATGCAGATATGCCAGGTTTCATTGCCCCGTATAATGGTGTTCCCAATTACTTGAAGGAGTTTCCTAGTGGCTATCATCCCCAAGATGCCAGAGAACTATTTAATCAACGGCACTCATTGTTACGGAATGCCACCGATCGTTTATTTGGCGCTTTGAAGTTCCGATTCCCTATATTGATGTCTGCTCCTCCATACCCATTACAAACACAGGTGAAGTTGGTTGTGGCAGCTTGTGCGATACACAATTACATCCGTAGGGAGAAACCAGATGATTGGATTTTTAGAATGTATGAACAGGACAGTACTGAACTGCATATCGAGGACTCATTGCCGGCTTTAGAGGTGGAGCAACCCATGATGCATATTGACAACCAACCGCTGGACGTTGGTTTGGAAACAGAACAAGTAGAAATTTCTTCACGACTGCGGGACTCCATTGCAACTGAGATGTGGAATGACTATGTCCGTGATTTCTCAGCCATGTAAATTGACTGATCTTGATTACAGTCTCCAGGCTAGGATTGAAATTTTTTAGGCATCGAGAACCAGAAGAAAGATTTTGCATTGTGATTTGATGCTGAACATTGGCCCTTATGTTCATACAAAAGGAAATATATTGCTAGTTCATACTTTTCATACATTGCACTAAGGTAAAATGAAGGTCACTTTGAGAAGGATTGAAGCTGGGGCTTTGACAAATTACTGTTTTTCTGAGGCATAAATTTTAGGTGTTCCGGGGCCCCTCGACGACTTCAAGTCTTTGCCTAATTCAACAAACTAACAGGTGGCTACTGAACGGGGGAGTGGATCATGACAGTTGTGCACTACAACCATTGACCAAAAAATTGTGATCTTAACTTATATGATTTGCTCAGTCTAGTTTCACTCCCCCACTCTATATTTTTAGTTTTAATTTTTTATGATTCTAAATCTTGAATCAGATTGAAGTCGATTCTAGTGAATTCAGCAGTGTTGATATGAATATAAAAGCAGCCTTACTTTTGTAGCAGAACTTAGTTGGACCAGCCTACAGGATGAGCCATTCCCATGGGGGAGGGGTCCAAACCAGGGATTAATCGGATTACGATTTTCTACAGTTTTTTAAAAATTGCAAATTCTTAAATTATGGAATTTAGGTCATTTTTAGGGATCGAAACACTTGAAAAATGACGCTTATTAAAAAGGTAACATCTTACAGTTAAGAATTGAGTATATTTTTATCAATTTTTTGTTTTTTATGTTGTAAAAAAGTTTTGAGAAAAAAACTGTATTTTTTGTTTTATGAATTAGCGTTTTTACAAAAGTAAGAAAAAACCTTTTAAATAGTAAATTCTTTCAAATTTGGCTAAGTTGTAGTAAATTAAAGGTGGGATTTAATTTCAAAGCTGAATCCAATTCTTTATACCTGCTTTAATAACATGTTTTTTTTTTTTAGTAGGTAGTATTTTTCATTGTTTCTATGCTTAAAAAGAGTCTAAATTTTATAATTAATCTATAATTTTTTTTTGAAATAGTAAGGAATCTTAATTCGTGTTAATCCACAAACCAGGTAGAAGTAAAATTTCTCTAACTCTGGTTGTTTTTGTGTGTATCAGTGTGCGTCTCCAGTCCACATCTCTCTCTTCTTTTTCAAACAATGGCTCTTTGTCAGTTCCTTCAAAGAATCTGTCAGTACCGCTGCTGGGCCCCATGTTCACAGGGACCATTAAACAAAACAATACTGATCGAAAGAACATTCTCATAAAAAGGGACACTTGGGGGGAAGAGAAGGGCTTGCATGATGAATAGTGCAATTTTAGGGACAGATATCTTAGTAATTTATTGTCCAAATTATATGAAAATGTTCATATAAGATTAAGATTAATAGTTAGAATAGGGTGTTCAATTATTCAAAATTTATTTTAGCAGTTGAGTCCAAATTATTAATAATTTAAAATTTAAACAATAAATTATTGAAAATTTCAGTCCGCACTTTTACAAGAGGAAGTGGCTTAACTTCCAAGGGTTCTCATTGGAATCAATCAATAACCTTATTATGGATTGTTGCCTTTGCTAAATGTTGAACCTTTCTTGAAAATCAATTTTAGTCCCTCTAAAAGAAAAGGAAAAAAACCAAAAAAAAAAGGGAGAAGAGTGGGGGACCTTTGTTCTCATTAATTGGGGGGACCTTTGTTCTCATTAATTTCTATTACATGTTCGAAACTCATGGGAAATTATTGTCACTCGGCCTTACATTTTTCAAAGACATAATAATGGCAAACATATTGACTTGTAGGGACCTTTCATGCAATGTCAATGAGTCGTACTTGGGCAATGAACTTTTCACATGAGTTGCATCCCCCAAATCGAGCTGTAAAGTTTGACGCGACCCTACATGCGTAATGGATCTTATGTTCCAAGTACTCATGGCGTTATCTCCATATACATATACTATAATCTTAGCCTCGAGGGCGAAAAAAATTGTACCCAAATTGTGAGAGGGGGCTTCCTGATCGAGCAAGTCGAACCCTTTAAAAGAGGAGGATTCCTTATCACAAACTTCTTTTAAAGAGGAGAGAGCATACGAGTGCTAATATGGACTTCTAATTGTAAAAAATCTCAGTCAATTATCTCTCACAGTGCCCGTGCTACTAATTCCCCTAATTTTGATGATAATCACCCTTTCCTGAGATTACTTCCTTTGGCTACTCTTTTTCTGCTTTCTACTGAGATTCTTTTTGCGCACTTAGAATAAGAGCAAAGGTAAAAAAAAGTGGTATCATTTGGAGGAACACATGGTGTGCTTACTTTGATTCCAAAGGGAATGTGAAAAAAGTGAGGCGCCCAAAGCATTAATTACCTATAATCTGTTTTCCTAATAATTTTTCTGCATTAATTATAATGTTTTGGACAAATAAATCCAAACAAAGATTATACTTTTCAAGTGGCTTGCAAAAGTTTGAGCAATTCCGACAAATGACATTTGGGTCAAACAATTTGTTGACTAATGAAGCCTATGAACTCTTAATCATATCCTCTCAATTTAAACCAATCAAGAGAAGTAATCAAAAGAACATATTTATGACCCTTTGACTAGGTAATCAAAGGGAAAAGTAGTTATGACGCTTTCAGCAAGTGGTGTCGGCAGTTTCCCTGGCCAAGAAAAAAAAAGAAAAAACTAGGATAATAGAGCTTTGATTAGCCTTAGGAAATGAAAACCAAAAACAATTCATCTGTCAATTACGGTTACTTTTAAGATGGGATCCAGTGTAACAGGACTATCCTACTCCAATAGGAGTAGGACGGTCCGAATTTTACTTTTAGACAGGTGTTCGAACAATTCGAATATATTAGACTTGAGTTGTCCAAATACTTTCCTAGACAGGTGTTCGAACAATTCGAATATATTAGACTTGAGTTGTCCAAATACTTTCCTAAACAATTAATGTCCAAATACTCTCTCACATAAAATTACTCATTACGGTACAATAGAACAAGCTCATTGAAAGTGGATCGAAATCGGTTACTTTAGGGCGGAAATTTCACAAATCCCCCCCTGAACTGTCATGCCTTTTGCAATCCCCCCCTCAAACTTCAAAACCTCTCAATTTAGTGCTATTTAAAGTTTCAATTTTTTTCAATCCCCCCCTCCGTTAGTCAATTCTGTTAAGATAGACGCGGTCAAAGGGGGTAAATAACTTTTATGCCCCTAACTTTTTTTAAAAATACCAATTTACTTATTTTCAAATAAAAATTATTAAAAAAAAAATTGTTTGGCGTCAGACCTGGGTCACGGGTGACCCAGGCCGTGGGTCACCCGCTGACCCAGCTGGGTCACAACGTGACCCAACGCGGTCACGTGTGATTGTGACCAACGTTGGCGTCACGCCGATGACCCCAGCCCGGTGGGGTCACCAGGACCCACGGCGGGGGTCACAACCAGACCCCGCCGTGGGTCTGGTGACCCACGGCTGGTCACGGCTGACCAGCTTGGGGTCACGTCGCCGACCCGGCGTTGGGTCACGTTGCTGACCAGGCGTTGGCGTCACGCCCTGGGGGTCACAACGGTGACCCAGCGTGGATCACGCGTGAACCCAGCCGTGGGTCACCAGACCCACGGCGGCGTCACAACCAGACCCCGCCGTGGGCTCTGCTGACCCACGGCTGGTCACGGCGTACCCAACGCTGGGTTTCACAACGTGACCCAAACGCTGCGGTCACAACGTGACCCAACGCGTCACGACGTGGCACCCAAGCTGGGTCACGTTGCTGACCCAGCCTGGGCGGCTCACTAAGACCCACGGCGGGGGTGCTCGGTCGGGTGACCCGCCGTGGTCTGTGACCGCCACGGCTGGGTCACGTTGTGACCCAGCTTGGGTCACGGTCGCCGACCCGGTTGGGTCACTCTGGTGACCCCAGCGTTGGGTCACGCCGCGACCCAGCGTTGGGGTCACGCCGTGACCCAGCCGTGGTCACCAGACCCACGGCGGGTCACAACCAGACCCGCCGTGGGTGGGTGACCCACGGCCTGGGTCACAACGTGACCCAGCGTGGTCACGGTGGCCCACGCTGCGTGGGTCGCGGCTGACCCACGTTGGGTCAGTGGTGACCAACGTTGGGTCACTTTTTTTTAAAAAAAAAAATTTTGAAATTTGAAAATCATTAAGGATAATTTGGAATTTCAACACCCTTCAGTTAGGATTTTAACGAAAAATCCTAACGGAGGGGGGATTGCAAAAAATTGAAACTTACAATACACTAAATGAGAGATTTTTGAATTTGAGGGGGGGATTGCAAAAGGCATGACAGTTCAGGGGGTTTGTGAAATTTCCCTTAACTTTTATATATCTAACCAAATCAGCTCATTGAAATTGCTCATTACAGTACATGATATATAACACCTTTTTTTTTCCTTTTTTTTTTAAATTTTTTTTTTATAATATATATATTAATAAATAGAGTAATTTATATGTCACTTTTTATATCTACCTTGTGTCAACTAAAAGTGATGTGACTTTTAAAAAAATTACTATTGGAATCAATAGTAATTTTTTTAAAAGTCACATCACTTTTAGTTGACACATAGTAGATAAGGAGGATAACTTGTATTATTACTTTAACAAATAATTTAAATCATAAAATACTCAAAATTACTTTATATTTAAATCACATCATAACACGTTTTTCAAAAAAAAACAAAAAGCACATTTTTAAAATCATTAACAAACGTAGCTAAAGTTAGTAAGTAGAACATGTAAGTTGCAATCAAACTAGGATACTTGATGAACTTCCTAAAAAGTGATATTTGTCTCTTAATATGTAAGAAGCACATATTTTTGTAATTAATTTTTAAAAATTAATTTAATAAAGTGACATGTGTTCCTTAAAATATGAGAACTATGTATTTTTTTTAATAATATGTACTTCTCACATAATTTTTTTAATCACATGCGAATAGATGTCATATTTTGAAGATAGTTTGGAGGAATTCCTACCTCCTAATTTATAAAAAATTTCTATTAAAAAAAGAAAAATGCAAAAAAAACAGACCAAGAGGGAGACAAATGATACTCTTAAAACCTAAAGAGAGAGGGGGGCCTTTGGATATTTGAGAAAGAGAATGGAAAACAGTCTGTAGGTGACCAGGCAGAAGAAGATGAATCATTTCAAACACAAGTAAAACACACCCATCACCATCTTTTCTTTCTCAATCCTCCACTCCACCCTCTCAGACTTGAACAAGAATACTCATCCATTTTCTCATACCTTCCTCACATTACTACACTTCTACTTAACTCATAAATAACCCTCACTCTCTCCCTCACACACAAAGAAAGAGAAATGTTAGATCCAGCAAACCACATGCTTCCTCCACAATCATCTCCCACCATCTCCTCCGTCTCCTCCTCCGATCTCGACACCGAGGTACCCATTTTCCCAAAAGGGCCAAAACCTTCAAACCCCATCAAATTTTTTTGCTGTTTTTCGTTTCTAATTTTCCATTTTCGGTCTTTGTTTTGTGTAAATTTTGTTCTGCAGTCTACAGGGTCTTTTTTTCACGATAGAAGCACAACTCTGGGGACTTTAATGGGGGTTAGCTTCCCTGCCATTACCTTCAGAGCCCCGTCTCAACACCGTGATCCTCAGGTGTCTGTGTCGTCGGTGTCCGTTTCCCGGAAGACCAAGAAGCCCAGGAAGAAGAACAGCAGCGCTCCGGCGGCGTCGCTCGCTCGGCGGAGGTGGTGGCGGCTGTGCAGGGACGACGGCGCGAAGCCGGCATCGCTAGGCGAGTTTCTCGAGGTCGAGCGGAGGTTCGGCGACGGCGCGTTCTTTGGTGCCGCGGCGGATTTTGAAGGCGTGGAGGTGGAGCAGCAACGGCAGCAGCAGGGGAATGGAAATGGGAACGGACGGGTGTTGTTTGCCGATGGGCGGGTGCTTCCGCCAGCCGCTGATGGTGATGGCGATGTTGATGATGGGGCATCGACGGCTGGAGCGCTCTGTAGATTCCCGGTTTCACTCACTGGGATCTGTAGCGGCGGAGCAGGATAGATATTTTTTTTTTAATTTTTTTTTTCGTTTCTTGATTGGGTATTAATGGGTTTAATATTCTCTTAATTTGTCTAATTGTGCTGATTTTATGTGCCAAAATAAAAAGCATGGTTTTGGCTTTTGGGACTTGTTTTTTTGCTTTATCTTCTTTAAGCCTTTCTTTTTTGGGTCAGATAGACTAGGTTTGATGCTATCCACATAACGTATACGACAATTTTTGGGTCATACCTAAACATTTTGAATAAGAAAATAAGATTAAAATAGTCTCTATGGAAATTGTTGTCTGTAATGCCCGTGACAATTTTTATTGGGTTAGTCAACAGTTGTTTTTAATTAGTCAAAACCTAAATTTAGGTAAAAATATAGTCCATTCAACTAAGTTATTTTAATCCAAAAATTGTTAAAGCTGCTACAAACCTTTTTTTTTAAAAAAAAACATCCTTATAAGACATACACATACTTTGAAATTCATGTAATATTGAAAGTAAATAATTAAAATAAAGAGAAATGTATGTGTTCTGAAAAAAAGTAAATAGTTAAAATAAAAATACAATTGATGGTTCCAATTGATTATTATACAAGATAAAAAGAGAATGGAGAGAAATACCTGGGGATCGGATTATAAAAATGTTTATGAGTGTTAAATTATTGTTATGTGAGTTTTAATTTTATAAGTGAATTTAATAACTTTTAATTGTAAATGTAATTTTTTAAAATAATAATACAAATATAACTAGCATTTTTTTGTTTTTTTAGTGACGAGAAGAGCACTCCGATCAATGATACTCGTTGAATTAATTGAAATAAAAAAGACTGAATTTTCAGTGAGCTTGGTAAAGCAGGGCCTTTATATATATATATATAAAGTTTTAAGGTAGTATCAGGTGAAGCAAATAGTCACCAAAACTTTTAGTCAATCATTGGACACCTCTTTCACATTGAATATTGATTTAATTCACTGTAACATTAAGATTATATTTGGTACGCAGAATGACTATTCTTTAGAATAGTTCTTATTAAGAAAAGAATGAGTGTAGTGAATTAGTATTGTAATAACTATTTTTATAGTCATGATAGAATGATTATTCCTTAAATTGAAAGAATAGCCATTCCTCTTAAATTTAAGAGGAATGACTATTCCTTTAATTGAAGGAATAACCATTCCCTCATAGTTATCGGAATGGTTATTTCAAGGTTAATGCACTACACTCATTCTATTATTAATAAAGGTTATTCCTTGAAATAGTCATTCAACGTACAAAACATATTCCCCTCAAGCTATCACTTCGTTGTTAATTCCTCCCTCCCCCTCCAAACTATAGATTGAGTCCATGTCCCTCTAAGCTATCAAAAATTATTAGTGTCTCCAAAACCAGAAAAAAGACAGAAATGACTTTAAAATTTTTTATTAAAACAAAAATACCTTTATAATTTTTTTTTAAAAAAAAAGAAAAGAAAAGAAAGGAGGCTCCAAGGGGTGGTTTGGCCAAATCCACCTCAACGACCTCCCACTTTGAAGGCAATGTCCTTTCGCCATTGAATGGCATCAAAGAAGCTGGAGCTTGTTATGAGCTCTAACCCTTTTGGCCTCCAACACTTTCATCCCCATAAGTAGAAGCTTCGAGGCTTTGCAATGTACCCAAATTGTGGGAAGAAATATGACCTTTCCTCATGGTTTTCCGATTACAGCCTCGATTTTCTAAGCCTTAATAGTGAAGCTGGTCTTTTCCTGTTAGCTCAACTCACTGTAAAAAAAAGTATTGAAACAAAAAGAAGGTTTCACTTGGACACAACTTTTATAAGCATATTGTGTCTCTCAACTCTGATCCAACTATAGCTTTGACATATTTTTGGCCTTAGTTGTGTACTGAGATTTGATTGGATTTGGACCTCTCAAACGCTCTTGAAGGTCCCTTAGTACTGAAAGAAAATATAATGGGTTTGGGTCAACAACATAACCAAATAACTAGGCTAACAAAGGGCTAAAAGATGGCCAAACAAATGCCTCTTAGGCCCTTTTTTTTTCGCAACCGATTTTTTATTTTTATTTTTTTCCGGGTTTTTTATTTTTATTTTTTATTAAAATTGAACAGAATAAAAAAATGAAGCAACAAACGTTGCTAGAATGACACAAAAAAGGCAACATATGAATGTTAATGATCAAACTTGCGATATGGCTACCTTTTGAACACCTCCAATAAAGAATGAATTTCACATATCTCTGCCGAGAAAAAAGGAGAAGAAATGCAGTATTTGATCATCAAGCAGAAAAGGGGGCTGGTGAATTGGAACCAAATGGAATGATGTGGTGAACATATCTGCAAAACACTATTGAGAACATGAAAATATTTTGTGGAGAAGAAAATAAAAAAGTGTCCACATGACTACTTGGATCGAACACTAGCATTAGCCGATTGCTCTGATACCACCATGAAATAAAATATAATGATATGCAAATATAAAATGAAAAGCGGAATATAAGGAAATAAAGACGAGATTTTATATGGTTCGGTTTATGACCTACATTAACAAGATAAAGCCTAAAGGGCTACACTATATTCTTAGAGTAATGCTTATGCATTTACTCCATATCCTTTTCAAAGTTTTTCTGTTACATGTGGAATGAGTTTTTTACTTTTTAAACAAAAGTTGGGGCTACTTGATCTTCCAAAAAAGTAAAAAAGCTAGTCCATATGTACCAGAAAGACTCTAGGAAAGACATGGAGTAGATACACAAACATTACTCATATTCTTATTCACTTCAATATTTTTACAATACATAAGACTTCTATTTATAGGATAATTGGGGCAGATAAGTATTATAATCAAATCAATCAAATTTGGTTAGTAGCAATGAGATTACAATCAATTACAATAAATCTCTCAATCAAATCCCCTAATATATTCTAACAAGTACTGCCAGATTTTCGATCAAATAATCAAGGAATCAAACACAACCAAATCTACGAACAACTTAGCTATAGCCTATAAGCTGTTGGACTGCCACTTAAGGCATATCCTCTAAATAGGCATATTATGTCATCTATCCCTCTACCGCAAATGAGGGATCGTTCCACGTGATTCGAACTAAAACCTTTAAGATCTAGCTTGGTGGTACTCGTGATAGAATGTAAGAGTAGTTAAAGATTTCTAGTTCGAACTACGAGAAACACCCCCTCATTTGTGGTAGCGGGACAAATGACAAAATAGACCTATTTATAGGATCCACCTTAAGTGGCAGTCCAACATAAGCTTCATAGCTATACGTTCTCTTTACGATTTTTGTTGAAAACATGGACCAATTTTTCAGGAGGAGCCACTTGTTAGCTAAATGAAGTGGCTGATCCATCCTGAAATCTTTTTGTTTGAAGGGACATTGACTCTCAATTAATAGTTTGAAAAGAAATTAAAAATGTGATAATAATTTGAGGAATATATATATTTTTTCCTTTCTCTTTTCCGGTCAGTCTGTTGATGTTTCATCTCATCTAAAAAAAGTAAGTGTCCTTTGATATTAAAAAAAAAATAAAATAAAACTTTAATAAAGAATCAATTACCATTAAAGGTGGTGTCCCGGTGTGCCCGTAATCAGTTAAATGTCAAAATAGAGACAATTAGCGGACACCAATTTTTCTGGTTGGGCATCTTTTTGGCATATTACCAGAAAGCACAAAAAAAAAGAGGGTAAAGGACTTTTTCTGCTGCAAAGAATATTCGACCTTTTTTTTTTTCTTAATTACTATTTTCTTCCAATCACTTGCTACGAACGTAAAGGAATTTTGTTTTGGAGCACGAGACTCACGAAATGCCTTCATTCACTTTCCACTCTTTTGAGTCGTACTAGCTCATAGCTTTATTTGTGTGATATATATATATATATACCCTCTACGAAATTAAACGAAACATTATGAAGAATGTTTGGGCATCACCAGTTAAAAAATAAGTTTGAGCTCACACTTAAGAAAAATATTAGAATAAATTTAAATTTTTGAAATATGTGGTAATTTAATATTGTATCAGAATAGAAGTCCTGAGTTCGAACCATATCTTCATCATTCACTATTTATTTCAATTAAATATTGTATATGTTGAATCTCACATATTAAAAGAAAATTTGAACTCACACATGAAAGAGAATGTTAAAATATTGATTAAATAATTAAAAATTTATCTATTTCTATCAACTTAAACTTTTGAGATAAGTGGTGATTTAATATTTTAGTTATTGAAGTAACAAGTGTCATGTGAACTGCCGCCTCAATTTGTAAGAAATTTATAGTAAAAAAATGTATTACTATTGATAGCACTAAACTAAAGCATTATTAGTTGTTTAAAATATTTTAATTAAGAGCAAACAAATCCCAATATTACTTGGCATTTTATTAATAGCCTGTGAAATTATTTAAGTGCATGTGGACAGTATTAGATTGCGTCTACTTTTAGATCTATAATATAATTTATATGCTATTTTAGTTAAAGAGTTTTTGGGGTGAGAGTATGAAAGTATGGTATTGCCTCCTCCACCACACCACAAAGAAATAGTGGAGGGGTTTTGTAATTAAATTTAAAAAATTCAAAGACTGTCTGAAAACTCTCCTCTACAGAAAAGAAACGCAATTTTGGAACCAGAGAGGGAGTAGTTGGGCCAATAATGGGCTTATCTTGGTTGTCAAGATATTCTTTTGGGGGAGCAGTTGGGCCAATCTTTAAGGAGCAACAAGCCCACAAAACTTTCGGGCTTTTCTTACAATTCCAGTGGTCCCCAATAAGAAAAGAAATATTTACAAAACAAAAGTTTTCCGCTGCCGGGATTTGAACCCGGATTCTTCTTTTTAGTAGAATTGCCATGGTGCTACAGCGGATTTCTTGTAAGTTGTCCCTTGTTTTTATATTTATATACGTATACCCCGATTAGAAAGGAAATAGAATTATAGAAATTCACATATAAGTTTGTTCTTACTTACAAAAAACAAAACAGCTTTTTTCTTGCACTGCACAATTATTTATATTATTATTTTTTATTATTTACAATGTTGATGTGGTACTACTAATCAATCTTTGGGTCTTTTAGTCTTATTGCTATAGTGTTACAGCCATAAAAATTGCTAATCTTCCAAATGAAAAACTTCTAAAGCTCATATGATGCCATGAGGACCTTCATGAGTACCAATAATAACACTAATGCGGTTCCATTAGTTAGTAGTATTTAATTTTTAAGAGTTTATGTAATTTAATAATGAGTTTGGCTCAAAGTCAGTCAAATTAGAGTTAAGTTTAGTCGTCAAGCCTATTTGAATGGACTATTGTACTCTAATAGAGATAGAATTGATAAATAATGAAAGATTTTGTTTGAAGCGACTCTTCTTCTTCCTCTTCTTTTTGTGATAGTGTGACTTCCAAATTTTATTTATCTCTTATTCTTGAAGATGAGACTCTACTAAATTCTCTTTTTATCTTTTGATTGTGTGATCACTACTAAAAAAAATAAGCGTTTTGAGATGATTTTATTCCAGTCTATTTAAAAAGCGGTCTAAAATTAAATATTTTAAAGATGGAAATTTATAATTCACAACGGTTTCCACAAAACCGTCGTGATTAGTTTATTTTTACCATAAGAAAGCCTAAAATTTTAATATCCCTTTTAAGAAACCGTCTGGATTAAATTTTTAAATAATTTTATTAACAACGGTTTGGGTCAAACAGTTGTTAATAAAATCTTAAAGACTTCAACGGTCAAGAACTCCTTTTTTTTTTTGGTAGTTGATTCAATGTTTTTTCTCTTTGCCTCGTTCTTCTTCTATTCTTCTTCTCCTTAATTCCTTGTCCTGCATCAAACACAATCTCAATGGAAGTATAAAGAAGCAAGGGATCAATGTCAGTTATACTACCATATGATAGGAGTTGGCTTTGTCAATTATTGTGTGCGGGAAATGCCCAGAAAGAAAAAAAGTTGTATGCAAGAATTGAATTGATAAGTTTCTCATGAAACCCAAAAGCATAGCCCCGGTAATTAATCAAAGGCATTAGAGCTATATTTATTTATTCATTGTATTTTTTTATTTTTTAGGACATAATTGTCATTCATGGGAGTGATGGGTATGATGTGTCTACTTTATTATGTTGCTTTGGCCATGTGGGTTGTTGTTACAGTTTATGACGAACACCTGTAAAAAAAAGGACACGTAAGCAAAGAGCTTGCCGGGAGGTGCCGGCGGGGGATAGCTCCGATGCTTAAGTTAGTGAGCTTATATAATGGTCTGATAATGGACTAAGGACTGTAATTTGATAGCTTATACTAGATAGTAAAAGATTTTCAACCTCTTACCTTGGTTCTTCCCGCCTTATTTATACTCTCTTCAATATCGTGGTCCTCGGACATTCAGGGGTCGTGCCTTTGGACTTCGTGGTCTTGATCGTGTCTATTCTGTATGATCATACGTAGTGGTGTTAGTCCGTGATTCTCGGGTTCCGTGGTTGATCGGTCCTCATTTTTAGGAGTCGTGGCCTCTGGGCTGTTAGTAGTGGAACCGTTTCTTGGCTTTTGTCTTGAGGCCTGCTGTCGGGTATGGCTTCTTGATCTGGGCCTTGTGTGCATGATTGGGATTTTGGCGCTTTTGGCCAAATTCCCTAACAGTTACCCCAATTCCCCTAACCCGAGTCTTCAGCTCGGGTTGTGGGGAATTATCTCACCGAGGGCTGATTGAGGCTCGGGCCGTGTGGGCTTGCGGCTAGCCTTTGGTGTATCGGTTCCTTGGGGAGGGACACGTGGCGTCTTGCTTGTGGTGTCTTTTAGGTGGCACGTCTTTGATGAACTGTCCTTTCGCGTACTGGCTGTACCACCTGAAGATCGTCTCTTGATATTCTCGGCTATACGTGCGGCTTCAGGGGCTTGGACGCATTGAATGATTTGCACATTTTTTCGATGTGGCCTTCCTTTTATTCTTCGTCTTCTTCCTCTGCTCTGGTTCTGGTGTTTGCTTCGACTAATTAGACTGACATTCTTTCTTCGCTTTTGCTTCGGTTCTGCTGGCTCGGTATCATCTTCACGATTTCCCTTCGTGGTATTTCCTTAGAATTATCTTCTTTAGGGTTTCGGTTGACAGGGTATTACCCCTAGAGTGCTTCGTTGATCCTGAGGGTCCCCTTTTTCCTCTTTTGGGCCTACACTTCGTTTGATTGAACCTGCGCTTTCCCATCTTCGTTTAAGCGTTGCTCATTTTGCTTGTTCGTCAGCGCTGTTCACGTATTCCTTCTCCCTTATCCCTAGCGTCTTAATAACATCATGGGTTTAATTCTGTTCCCTTCTGATTCGGACGAATCTGGTAGCGGCCTGATGACCTTCAATCGCCGATTAACTTTGCTGTTCATCACATTCAGCGATGGAGGTCTATTCTTTCGCCGAAGGATGAATCCAGGCTTCGTAAATATTATGGGATTCCTGCTTCTGTATTTATTCGTTTTCCCGAAGCCCGGGGAAGGTTGTGCGATTAATGAGAAGATTCGGGAAGTTTGCTTGTACGAGCATTTTCTGAGAGTCGGCTTCCGATTTCCTTTGCCTTCCATAGTGCGGAGGCTTCTTTGCTATTTTATTATATCTCCTGCCCAAATTAAACCAATGGTTGGAGGAATTGTGGGTTGTTGTTGCATTCTTTGGCCGTACGTTTTTGGGGACGGAGTGGCTCTTTCCATCCCGCGGAGTTCCTCAACATTTATCAGCCCCGTCAGGTATGGTAACTGGATGTGGACCTTCCAGTCTAGGATAACAAAATTATCCATCTGTCTTCTACTTATTCCAATAATAAGAGCTGGGAGAATCGTTTGTTCATGGTTTCTGTGAGGGGATACCGTCTCTGGTGGTGGTGAGGATTCAGCCCCCTCATAGTTCCATTCCCTGCGCCTGGAAATCTCCTGTCAGCAACTATAAGCTTATTTAAACCAGATTTTTACAAATCCCTTATGTTACTCTACTTCACGTTTTTGACGACTTCGGTTTTGTTTTCAGGGCAGGACATTCCTCCATTGAATGCCGAGCAACAACGTCGGGTGGATTGGATATTGGAGTTTGCAACCAATAAGTCTGATCTGGCTCAGGACATTCGAAATTTTGATCTCCTGGTCACTCGTGGTCGTATCCGTAAATACTTGGGTTACCCAGTGGTCGGGAGCTGGGATCCTAAGAGGAAGGCGGACTCCGTAAGGAGGAAATCCTGAGGAGTTTCCGAGGGAGATGTTTCCTAAGGGAAAAGAGTTCCTGAGAGAAAGAAGATATCCGAGACGGACTCAACGATAAGAAGAAATCTCCTGAGAGGAGAAAACTTCCCGAAAGAAAAATGCCCGAGAGGAAAGTACTCCCGGGGAAGAAAACTTTGGGAAAGGAGGTTCCCGAGAGGGCCGGTTCCCAAGAGAACCGTTCCCGAAGTAGATCAGCCTGTTACTACGCCGGTTTCACGGCGGGAGCCTGGCAATTTGGAGTCAACCCCTGCTGAAGCTCGGACCAAAGTTGGCTGTGGACAAGGGGAAAGGCAAAGTGGGCCTGCGGAAATACTTCGCCCAGAAAAAGAAAAGGCGGTCCAAAATGATGTTGTCAGCCATGCGTTCATCTCTCTTGTAACTCCTCCCCCTAAAAAACGGCGAAGCCTACTATGGATGAAGCTGTTGGCGGCAGTAATTTTCAAGATATTATTATGCTCCAGCCTGGGCTCCATCTAAAGTATTAACCCCCCAAGTCTAACTCCGAGACCCTGGAAACTGGGGAGAAAAGATCGATCCGGGACGAAGGAAGGAAGTCCTGATGCGTTCCTGAGAAAAGGCAACGGTAGACAACGCTCGGTATCTTGACGAAATACTTTGTTGTCGCCATTTCGCTTCCCATTCTTTGCCCGATTTGGGGGATGTAAACATTGCTCCTACTGGTCCTTCCCCTGTTGCTCCTGGTCCTTCCCCTGTTGCTCCTGCGAATGAGAAGTTCTGGCTCTTCTGGCAGTCGTGGGGAAATTCTTCAGCTGTGGTGGCGCCTGCTCATCGTGATATCTTTCCTTTTGAGGAAGAGGCTTCTGCTCGGATGCCTGGGGGAGGATCAACCTCACGAGGTTACTCCTTCGCCTGTGGTTGCAAGTGTTGAGTGTTCTCCTCGGGAGACAATCTGCTGTTGGCAGCTTTGATTTTTGGGGGCCTCTTTTGTCGTCTTTGGGGAAGGCTTGACCGAGCATCCTCTGCAGGTGCTTTCCAACATCATTCCCCAGGGCCATCGCGGGGCTGGCCGTGTGTCGTCGGAGGAGTTTGTTGATCTTTTGATACATCAGCAAAGATTACAGTAAGTTTTGTTTACTGTGTTGTATTTGTTATTCAGCAAGTTCAATCGTCCTTACAACTCTTGTTTTCTCAGGATGTTGTTAAAGTTGTTGGTCTCTCTTTGGGAGTATCGAGACAGCTTACAGAAGCCCGTCCGGATGAAGTCTCGTTTTGAAGAAGAAGCTTCAAAATCCGAGGAGACGTTGCTCGTCTGGTTGGCATTGTTGAAGATCAGGCCTGCCAGAGCTTAAAGGTTTGACCTTTGGCCCAAGCTATTTTGAGGCAAAGGCCTCTTGGTCTGAGGGGCTTCGATCTCGGATGAATGCCGCGAGGCTAGGGTGGCTGAGTTGGAGGCCAGATTAAAGAGCAATCCGACTCGGAGGCTCTGGCTGCCCATCGGTCAGATCTTCAAGGCAGGCTTTCTGTTGGCTGAAGATCGATTGTTTGAGCCTGGAGGCCGAGTTATTGATCATGGGGCGCCGGTCGTCAGAAGATGTTGCCATGCATTCTGAGGTTTCCTGAGGAGTTGTACCGCGTTAAGCGGGAATGTGCTGCAGCGGAGTCTCGGGCCTCACTTCTGCCAAGGGAGAAAGGATGCCTTGGGCCGTGTCTTCTGGCTTAAGCTCGGACGCAATCTGTCTGAAGATCAGGCTAGGCGGAGAAATTCTTTGGCTCTTGTCCAGACTGTTCAGTCTTGAGTACAAGTTAACGTAAACAGCTGCGCTGTCTTCGGAAAGAGGCATCCATCACTACGCGGGCCCTGTCCACATCGTTATTTTCCAGAATTGTGCTGTATGGCTCGGGTGAGGATGCGTGCCTGGCTTTGGTTATTGTTTGGGATTTTCCACACTCCAGGCACTTAACCTCCATTCCACGCCCTGATGTTTTGACTTGGAGACCGGTGGAACCCCGGTGTTTAACAGTCTTCTGCCTCTGCTATCCAGCGTTGATGTGACTGGCCAGCAAGAATGCCGATGCACCCGGCTTGAATGGAATTTAAAGCCATTCGGCAGCAGCCTCCCCAGCGCTTGCCGGGGAAGAATAACTCTGGTGACCCTGGCCGCTTCATGCTGCCGGACAGCCTTGATTATGAGGCATGGCGTCCAAAGGAACAGAATCAGTGCTTCGACGGACCAATGGGCCTCAGCCCCTGCCCTCTAGCCTCGGATAAAGCCAGTGCTTGGGGATGTTAGTCTTGGTAGCTTTGGAGTTTTGTATACCGAGAAGATTTTTTGCTTCATCTTATTGTAATGAATTTTTTTTTTTTTTTTTTTTTTATCTCATAAATATTTGGAATATAAACTTTGATCGTGGCAATGTTCTCGTGTGAATTTTGATTGTGTAAACATTTTGTGAATTTTTGCCTTGAAATTGTGATTCTTGAGTTTGGACTTTTGGAGTTGACTCCTCGGAGTTTTGGTTTTTGAAATTTGATTCTCAAGTTTGAACTTTTTGGAATTTGCTTCCCGAGTTTTTGTTTTCAAGATTGCGACCCTCCGTGAGTTTTTGACTCCGAGTTTTGTTTCAAGATTGTGACTCCTCGGTTAGTTTGACTCTCGGAGTTTTTGGTTTTTAAGATTGACGCCTCGGTGAGTTTTGAGCTCTCGAGTTTTGGTTTTGAAATTTGATCTTCAAGTTGGACTTTTGGAATTGACTCCTCGGGTTTTGGTTTCAGATTGTGACCCTCGGTTTCCATCGCGTTGAGAAGTTATCTCAGTGGTTTTTCCGAGATTTGACCCTCGGTTGTCATGCGTTGAGAGTTATTCTCGGTGGTACCCCAAAACTGAGGCAGAATATTCTTGGGCCCAACATTTAGTAGGACCGCTATAGCCTGAAAATAATATTTTTGATTTTTGTGCCTGACATAAATTGTTCTTACGACCGTCTTTTGAGTTGGACAAAATGTGAGATTCGACATAGGTGTCTAGACTTTGTCGTTTGTGGCCTGACTTATAGCCTAGACCGTATCGTTGTATCTGGACATGGTGTCCGGACGCCATCGTTGTAGTCTGGACATAAGTCCGAGACCCCATCGCTTTGTAGCCTGGACATGTGTCCGAGACAACATCGGTTGTACCTGGACATTTGTCCGAGACGTCCATCGGTTGTCAGCCCTGGACATTTGTCGCCGAGAGCCCATCCCGGTTGTAGTCTGGATCATAAGTGTCCGAACGACGCCATCGGTTGTAGA
>FXXK01001903.1:8892-32271 GCA_900184695.1 Betula pendula
ACAACGTACCTATTGTTTTGTTTTGTTTTTTTTTTTATATATATATATATAAATTTGTTTTTCAAACATTCAGGCGTGGATATTTTTGCAAATTTCGTAAAATTCGGACCAACGCCTAAATCCATGCAATTTTTTTTAACCCTAAAAAATGAAGGATATTTTTAAAATTTTGACACTCTTCCGTTAGAATTTAACTAAAAATCCTAACGGATATGAGACATTGCAACTAATTAAAACTTCCATATATTAAATTAAGAAACTTTAAATTTTAGACGGACATTACAAAATGAATGACAATTTGAACGTAAGTGATTTATTTTTTACTTTTTAATTTTTTTTTTCTGAGCAATACAAGATAAAGGGGAACAACCAAAAGAGTTGTGGGATGCAGCCATTTAGCCAAAAGATGGGCTCTTCTATTAGTTCGTCTGTGAACCTTAGTCGCTTTGCAAGCTGAAATTTTCTCGAGATTGAGAAGAACATCTCTAATTATCGGATCAATTTGCCAATTAGAAATAAGTTTTGGATTAGACAAGTCCAGCTTGCCTTGTTTCTTGTGACAAATTTTCATGTCTGATAAAAGATCACTGTTGGGCTTTAAAATCTGAATAAGCTGCATTTAAGTGAACAAAAGCTTCGAAGAAAAATGCTTCAGCTGCACAATGGAATGCAGGCAAGATCTGATCATTACCGGTTTTGTTAACTCCAGTAATATTACTATATTTAGGTTATTCTCCCCTCTCGTCTGAATTGTTTTTTGTGCTATATATAAAAATTAAATGGAAATTGAATAAATCTTTACCTTTAACATGATTAAAATTTGCTAGTAAAAAAAAAGGTCTCAAACTTTTTAATGGAAACATTAATTGTTGTGCTTATGCTTAGTCAGTAATTAATTATGTTTTCTTAGACTAATCACATACTTTCCAAATAGCTCTCTTACAGGGGAAATTATATTCTTCTTCTTTTTTCTTTTTACTTTATTTTATTTTTATTTTATAACTAATTTATTTACCTTATTGAATTGTCACCATTTTTGCAATGTGACGTCAAAGTTCAAAATTTTCTCAATTTAGCATATCAAACTTTTAATTTTTTTTTAATTTCACCCCATTAAAATTTTCCGTTAAACAATTTCAAAATTTCCAAAAGTTTGATACATGCACTAAAATGAATTTAAGACTTTGGATATATGGATTTTATGATGAATGTAAACGCCAATTCAATGTAAGACTTTGGAAAATCTTTGCTGATTGTTTTAATTGTCTTCCAGTGGCCGCGCTCATAGACGATAAAATATTGTGCATGCATGGTGGCCTCTCCCCTGCTAACAAATTTAGATCAAATCAGGAACTTACCTCGTTCAACTGACGTGGCAGATTCTCGTTTGCTTTGTGATTTACTTTGGTCGGATCCTGGGAGGGAAATGTGATAAGGAGATAAATTGTCAGGAATTTTTATTAAAAGTACATTAATATATATATTTGAACACTATTTTAGCTCAAAAGCCTAAGCTAATAGGCTTGGGTCCACTTAAGTATATTAATTACTCTTTCTTCCTTTATAATTTCTTAATATGAAATACAACACTCACAAGTTACTTGTCATCAAATACCTCTACTCTAATATAGAACAAAGCACTGTGAAGATGGAAAGGTTGGATAAGCTCATTCAAACTTAGGCTCCATTTATTTTGACGGAAAATGATTTTCAGAAATCATTTTCCGTGTTTTTCGGTATTTGATAAGGTTACAAATAATAATCAACGAAAACTATTTTCAATTTGACCGACAAAATCTTATATTTTTTTTCCGTAAGCTTTGGTTAAAGTAAATATACACATATTAGGGTACATAGGAATTAACATTTTTTACTTTCACTTTTCCCCGCTCAGACCACACACCTCACGAGGACGTACTATTTACTCCTACGTATGTTAAACATGAACCGTGTGGAGAATTTGTGAGGATAAACTCTCATTTTATTTGGCGGGCTAGGAGGTCCTTTGCAGATAAATTGAGTAATGCTATAAGTTATTTCTGTGTCTCTCTAAGAATGATGTAGTTTTTAAAATTATTATTGGATTTGTAATTGATCACTATTGCATTTTGATCAAATTATAATTTTAAAAATCACATCTTTTTTTGAAAAACACAAAAAAAACGTAAGACGACTTCTAAAATTACTTTGTACGGAAAACAAGAAGTACAAATTTAAATTTGCTTCCAATCAAGGCCTACCTTGTAACTTGGATTCATATTCTAATTGCATCCCACAATGAGTGAAAGAGCCGAGTCTTGTGAGCTCCTTCCTTTGTAATTTCCCCTTCTCTGTTTCCCCTTATTTGAATAAAAAAAGAAGTCTTCTGAGCTCCCTTTTAACAAATTTTGAGTTAAACCTTGTTGCCGTGTAATGGGAAAAAATAATTTTTCATGGTCCGTCGTCTTTACATTAAGATAAGTTTCAAAACCCAAAGCGGACGGACCAGCATACCAAATATATGTGACTTCTTATTGTCTTTCTTTGGATTTATTATCAGTTAGTCAATAAAATTACGACGACTCATACCATAACGTGTTGTGATAAAATTGTGACCGAAGGTATTCTCTTCTCATAATTGTATTGACAGACTCTTCCTTGAGGCTCACAAGAAAAGGCACCCAGCATTATTCTTCGTCTTCTAGTTTGGTCAGCTAACATGATCAACATTATTCTCATGGTCTATCGTTTTTGCATTGAGATAATTAGATTCAAAACCCCAAGTGGACGGACCAGCATACCAAATGTGACTTTTTATTATCTTTCTATGGATTTAATATTCCGAGTCCTTACTCCTTTTCTCACGTCACAACATCGATAAAAGTATATATTATGACTCGATCAGGCTTTCTAATTTCTATGAAGGGATACCATAACGTGTTGAGATAGAAAAAGTGGGCAATGTTGGTATGATGGAGTAAGGAAAAAGTGGGCAATTTGTTTGAAAAGTTCACTGTATTGCTTCAATATTCCTTCAATCAAAATGTCCGTTGGCTTCCTGGTCATTAAAGTTTATTGCAGATGAATGAGTTAGTTCTGAAATCTGGTTGAATTGCACAACGATATGTATACACAATCACAAAGAATATTTTTACCTAGCAAAAGCATTTAATTGGTCTGGTTAGGATTGCATTTGACAGGCTAAGATGAATAAGGTTATGTGGTATAAAGTGCCCTGTTTTTTATGAAGATTGCTGGTTGGCTTTGAGAGTTTGAGGTAGTGAGTCTGTGTCGTCCCTAATTAATTATGTTTAGTGTCGGATAGGATACAGAGCTCTGTTGTGCTTATGCTTAGTGACTAATTAATTATGTTTTCCTAGACTAATTACAGACTTTCCAAATAGCGTTACAGGGGAAATGGTATTCTTCTTTTCGTAAGGTGATTATATAAATCGACAAAACAGTACCAAACATTAAACTGAAAAGTGTTCAATTAGCTGAAAATATTAAATTAAAGAACCAAACATACCTGAGAGTTAGAAAAAAAAAAAAAAAATCCTCAAACTGACGATCAAACAACGTTGGTAGCCTAACATTCCCAACGGTTTACGAACTTCAGCTGTTAAAGGGATGGCCGTGTAATTCATATGTACTAGTCATCTTGCAGTCTTCTACCAACGTTGAGTGCTAATCTAAAACACTGACCGATGCAAATGTGATAACATGGGCAATTTTTGCTCCAAATGACATGTACGCCTCATAATTAGCCCCAAAAAAAAATATCAAACAAGTACTTCAGTAATATAGTTTGCCAATTACAAATATCATACCTTAACGACAATACTTGCATCCAATTACATGGATCCATTTTTTATTTTGCTTCATATAGAAACCAAAACGACGAGAGCTAATCATGACAAACCTGAAGGCATTGCGCCTCATAAGTATGACTAGTGCCTCGGCCTCTGATTTCTATATCTGCGTCTTTAATGGTATTCTTTTCCAAGATACAATCTAGGGAAGATCCTAAAAAGAATGTCGTCAACATATTTGTAATACCATATCTTCCACCTCTTCCAAAACATAAGAGGCCCAATGACAATTCCAATGCCAAAAATAAATCCCAGTTCAGCACTTATGAAATTCCACTCAATTACAATCCCAGAATTCGAATGAAATCCTTCATATGTTGGAGGTGACAATCGCGGCTCCTCGTATGTGCAGTGTGATTTCAAAGGAAAGCCGCAGTCTTTTGTTCCCTTCCAAGGAAGTTTATGAAAATGTAGCAAATTGTTTCATTGATGGAATTTGCCTCACCAATTGATTGAAGGAAAGGTTGAGAACTGATAGAAAAATAAGACCATCAGCAAGTTGCACAGGAATCTTACTAGAAAGCTTGCTGCTTGACAAGTCTAAACCTTTGCTAACAATGGTTGACAAGTCTAAACCTAAGCTTGATAGTTAGGATCTTCACCAGTTGCATCTCTAAACCTTTGCTAACAATGGTTACCGTATCTTGGTAATAACTTCTATCATATCTAACATGGAGATGATTGTACGTTTTATCATCCATCGTTGCCCTCCAAATAGAAAGGGGTATTATTGGAAGCCCACCGGTAAAATTATTTGAAGCCAAGTCTACAATTTGGAGCATCGGCCAGATGGCATAGGACTCTGGATACGCAATGTGTCCATAAAATTTGTTAGATCGCAAAACAAGGACACTCAACATGGATGCATTCTCCAAGTTTTTATTTTATATTTTAAGTTATTTTGTACTTCAATAATGGGCTTGGCTCAAAGTTAGTCGAATTAGGGTTAGGATTTTTGTAAGTCTATTTAAGTGTTCTTTTGTAACAGTTTAGAGATCAATGAAGAATTATATTTTTTGAGTGAGATACTTTTGTTAGAGATGAGATTTCTCTTTTTGATGTGTGACTCCTCTTCTTTTTTGTAGTGAGACTCTGCTAAATTCCATTGTTGGACGGTGAGACTCTGATCAACATGAAATCTATCTTTATTTTCTGTTTTGTGGAAAAACTCTTACTCGTCCTACGTCAAATTGGTATCAGAGAAAAGGGCTCGATTGTTTTCTCAAGCAATTGACGATCTATCACAAAGCAATGCAAAACGCCCCACCATAATCATAGTTTTTTTTTGTTTTTTTTCCCTTCTTCACCCAACCGCCCAAGACATGTTTTCGTCTTCTTCCCCAACTCAACTCAAACAATTCGTTCAATCCTCCCAACACCAGCAAAATCTCCTTTAGTTCTTTTTTTGTTCTTTTACTCCACCGGGAAAACAACCCACACCCACGTATTCAGGAAAATCCAGAATAAAAAATAAAAAATAAAAAAAAACCAGCCACGCCAGAATCCAAAATCCATTATCTTGTTCTTTTGTGACTGGTGACTGCACCAATTTATTTTTCCCCTCAAAAAAAATCCTTTGTTTTCTTGTTTCTTTTTTCAACAGGTAAACCCAGTTCATAAAGAGCAGTAGACAGAAGCATCACAGAACAACCTGCCAACAATGGTGAGACTCTATTGTGGTTACAATAGAAAGATTGTGAGACTCAATTTGTCTATTGTAATTGTGAGTTTTCTTTGATTTGAAAGTCTTCGACTTATGTATTTTTCATCTCAAACTCAAGGCAACCCGCCCGCAATGGTGAGACTCTGTTGTGGTCATAGTAGAAAGATTGTGAGACTTAATTTTTTCTATTGTGTTCGTGAGTTTTCCTTAGTTTGAAAGTCTTCAGCTCATGTCTCACATTCTAAACTCGAGGACGAGTTTTTTCGAAGAAGGGAAGAATGATGCTGGAGGCAAAATAAATAATCGGGTCTTTATTTAGGTTATCAGTTTTATTTTATATTTTAAGTTATTTTGTAATTCAATAATGGGCTTGGCCAAAAGTTAGTCAAATTAGGGTTAGAATTTTTGTAAGTCTATTTGAGTGAGATACTTTTGTTAGAGATGAGATTTCTCTTTTTGAGGTGTGACTCTTCTTCTTTTTGGTGGTAAGACTCTGCTAAATTCCATTGTTGGACGGTGAGACTCTGATCAACATGAACTCTATCTTTATTTTCTGTTTTGTGGGAAAACTCTTACTCGGCCTACGTAAAAAATGGAAAGGTACCCTGGATGTGATTGTTCCCAATGTCCAAGACCTCTAATATTGTGCATTCTGCTAGAGATTTTGGTAGCTCTCCTTCTAGCTGGTTTCCATTGAGAGCTAAAGTTTGTAAACCACAATTTCTTGGAAATGTGTCAGAAATTGTGCCACTGAGGTTGTTTCTCTTTAGATTCATCACCCTAAGACGCTCACTCATCTCAATCAAGCATTGGGGAATTGTGCCACTGAATGAATTATTAGAGAGATCTAAGACTCGAAGAGTTTTAGCATTGCATATTGATCTAGGGATACTCCCATAAAATTTGTTACTTGAAAGTGACAAGAAACTTGTGGAAGTAAGGGACTGTCCGATGCTAGCAGCTATTATGGACAAACTAGAAATTATTCCTCGAGAAATCCAAGTATTCGACAGATGGGAAAATCGAGAGTTGCCCTTGGAGCTGGTTGGAGCGAAAATCCATGGTCCGAAGAGAAAAATTGAGGATAGGTCATTTCCGAGTCAAAAAATAGTTATAAGAGAGATTTAAGAAACAAAGACCATGATGTTTCCAAAGCCAGTTGGGTATCTCTCAATGGATTTGATTGTCTAAAAGGTCTATAACTAATAAACTGGATTGGTTTCTCAGGAAATCAGGAAATTTTTTCAACTTGCAAGAAGCAAGATTTAACTTTTGAAGGAGAACAGAGGATAACGAAAGATTACAACCGTTATATTCAATCAACAAGTCGATGTGAGAAATGTAACACCTAAGGATTTAATTAGGATGATTAAGAATACTTTGGTATAAAATTTGATATTAAGATAGTCCAAATAGATTTGATGTTTCATTTGATGTTTATGTTCTTTGTTTAAATTGAGAAATGATTAGTTTGAATTAGGCTTAAGAGAAATAAAAATGTTTGGAACTTTAGAATTTTTTAAGAGTTATATAAATAAATGAGTAATGATGATTATTATTATTTTATATAATGTTTTTCTTTTAGAATTAGCTCTAGCATTCAAATGAATGAGATAGTTTCTTTATAAGCTATAATTCGGATGCAGCAAAAGCAAGTATATATATATATATATATATATGGTGATAATTCAACTACTAGGTAGTTTTCTAAAGTGTTCTAGTACTTTAACGTAATAGTACAGTAATTTCTAAAGTGTTCCACAGGAATTTTAAGCAATAGATCCTAAAGACTTCAAAGCTAAGTGTATTGTAGTGAAATGATGCGCTGCAATTTTTGAGATAGAGCAGTATTTTTGTATAAATCCTATAACCACCGCTTGATTTCTTTTCCAGAAATTTCAGATGTGTCCCAAATCCTTACGTATAAATAGGCCGGATCATAGCAGTGTTTTCTATCCCAAAATTTCTCTCAATCTCTCTCTCGTGTACGTGCTGTAGTTGTAAGGAAAAAATAAAATAGTTATTAGTCTTTAAGCTTTGGAGCTTAATTGGGAGTGCTAGATATAATTTTTTTTATCCCTAATTTATGTCAATTCTAATTATTAGAATTTAAATTTTTTGGAAAAGTGTGATTGAATATCTCAAGGAAGAATATTATATTCAATCATCCTTTTTAAATATTACAAATGCGTTGTTGTGCTATCTAAATAATATTAGGTATTTTACAATAGTGCTGTTGTAATGCTCAAGTAAAGTTAAAAATTTTAGATATGCCATTATAATGCTCAAGTTGTATTATGACATTTGAGATATGCTGTTATAATACCCATGTTGTATTATGACATATGAAATTTGAGATATGCCGTTATAATGCCCAAATTATATTATGACATTTGAGATATGCTGTTATAATATCCAAGTTGTATTATAACATTGTAAACATGTCGTTATAATGCCTAAGTGACATTATAATATTTTAGGTATATGTCATTATAATGTCCATTTTTGGACAGAATATAAAGAAAATAATCAATAGTCTAGATATTAGTTTTTAAAAATAGTTTTAGACTAATATACCATCACGAGTGGGTGCAATTAATTACAATGAATTTATTAAGGACAAGAAGAGTTTCTAAGCAGACTACGAAAAGTAAGTATTTTACTTATTGAGCGAAAATACTATGTTTTGATAATTGTTATATTACATTAGCCTAATTATTTTATGAATAACATGATTATATGTTTTTGCTTATTTTCACATGTGTTGAAATAAGTTGTGAAATGAAATGAGATGATTATGAAAACAAAAGTATGATTTTAAGGGTGATATGTTATTGCATACTGTTGATCAATGAGAATAAGATATGTTAAAATTTAGAAAATCAGAATGTTGTCATATGTTAACTGTGGAAGCCAAAATAGATTTCCAAATTAAATAAGAAACCATAAGGTTTTCTTAAGTTAATTAAAGATGAAACTAAAAGATGTTCTTATGTTAACTGTGGATGCCAAAAGAGATATCCAAGTTAAATAAGAAATCAGAAAAACTTCTTGAAAAGATGTTAATCGAGGAGCCAGAGTACCCCCTAAAAGAGGTAAACGAAGGGTTAAAGCCCCTTAGCAAGCCGGAGGAACCACAAGAGACTCCTAAAGGAAATGAGAGAAGATTGCATTGCATATAATGAATATTGTGGTTTATATGTTTTGTGATTATTAAATTATTTAATTTCTTTATAATTATATACATATGTAGATTATGAGATGCAAGTAACTTGTATATAGATATAAGTATAAAGTTATACATATGTAGACTAGTCAAGAAGAAAATAAGTTGATTATATATATTATGTATTATGAAACAAACTCTACAATGCTTATCTTATCATTTATAAATTACATGAAATGATTATTTTGGGAAAACTTAATGTAGTTGTTAATAGAATCACCATGTTAGAGAATTTTCGGAAAATGATGGCTCATATTGAAAAGATCAGTAATTCTTATACTTGTTGAGTTCATGAACTCATTAATCCACCTATGTAATTTTTTGAGTCACAATTGCATAGTTGTTGATGCAGGTGGTGAAGAGAACGAAGATGATTCATATGCTTGTCTGGGGTATTATGGATTAGGCAAATTGTCGCCTCTGTTTTTTGTGACATATTCTGTGGATAACAGTTGTCTGGAGATGTTTATATAGCTAGATGAGTGTGAAGTACTTTTGATGTATAGTTGTTAATGGTTGCCACCAATGGCACTTTTGATTATTGTTGATAGTTATTATGTAAAGTAGTACAATGTAAGAATCTGTTCAATATAAAAGTATTATATTCAACTCTTATGTGTTTTGTACGGGTTATGTTTTCTATAAAAAAACATATATATATATATATTCCGCTATTACGAGAGTTATGATCTTTGATAATATTGAGGTTTAGATAGTAGTACTTAATGGCAAATGGAGATTTTCACTTTTGTCTTTCATTAAATAAAGGCGGGGCGTTACAAGAAATATTAAGGATATTAAGAGTTTTGATATGCTGAATCACACTAAGGTCCAAGGAGTTGTTAAATTTGTTTGAACCAAGTGAGTGTTTGAAGACCTTGGAATTCAAAGATAGATATGGGTAGTGACCCTTCCAAGTGATTATTACCCAAATCAAGAATTTTTAGCATGTAAGAAGAAACATTAGAAAATTCATTGATTTGACCAAAAATTTGGTTTTACGAAAGATCTAACCTTTGCAATGATGGAATGGAAAACACAAAAATTAGAATATTCTCATTCAATGAATTGCCACTCAAGTGTAGAATCTTCAGATTTAGAACTTCGTCCCACTGAGTGGAAGTAATCTCACTTGATAGATAATTATTATAAAGCATTATTGTAGTAAGATTCTTGCACATGCTGAAAATTGGAATTGATCCACTTAAACTATTGACTAACATGTCTAAATGGACCAATTGAGTGAAGCTCGGAATTGAGGTTGGAATTGATCCACTAAACTTGCTGTGTGACATGTCTAAATAAACCAATTATGTGAGGCTCACAATTGAGGCTAGAATTGATCCACTGAAAATGTTGTCTGATATGTTCAAATAGACCAATTGTGTGAGGTTCGCAATTGAGGCTGGAATTGATCCATTGAAATTGTTGTTTGACATGTCCAAAGAGACCAATTGTGTAAGGCTCCCAATTGAGTCTGGAATTGATCAACTGAAAAAGTTGTATGACATGTCCAAAGAGACCAATTGTGTGAGGTTTGCAACAGGAATCTGACCTTCAAAGCCAGCATATGAGAGATCCAAATAACGCAAATTCGCCAACATGTTAAACTTTGATGGAATCTGAGAATTGTTGAAGTGGTTATAAACCAAACTCAGGCTTTGGAGATGCTGAAGACTGAAAAGGCTGCTTGAATTGTCAAGTCCACTCGAGATGGACTCTTGGGTTAGGTCGAGACCAATAACACATCCCTTATTGCAGGTTACGCCTTCCCAATAACAGCAATCAACACTTTGGTTCCACTTTGCAAGTTTTGTGGACATAGCATGGTCAAATATAAGGTTGTTCGTCAATTCGAGCAACAAGAACTGCTGATTGCCCAAACATTGGCACGACACCACGAAGACACAGAAGTTGAGGAAAAGTGTGCACATGGGCACCAAGAAGAGCCATGAAAAGAATGAAATTGTCATTGGAGGCTGAAATAAGAGACACCTATTCACTAAAGAATTGAGGAGGTAATCAAATTTCTAGTGTGTCGAGGGGGGTCAAGTCCCTCGAAGACTTACAAAACAAAAATGACATTTGTTTCCTGGCCGGCCACCATCATAATAAATTGAATTGACTAATAAAGGATTAAAAAGCTCATTATTTCCAGAAATGGTGGCCTTTAGTTATCGTCACTAGTATTTGGCTCCTAAGTTGCTTTGTGTCTGATTAGTATAAATTAAGATGGTGGATTGACGCCTACTTTGTTTTTTTGTCTCATTAAATATAGATATGGGGTGGTGGCCCCGAACAGCTCATGAATTGTATTTCTACTGTAATTGTTAATTTGTAAGAAAAGAAAATGATCAAAGGAAAGAATGAGAAAATGACTCTATTATGAGGTAATCAACCTCCAAGAGAAGGGTTTTGTTATTTTCTTTCATACTAATGCTATATATCACATTTTTATTTTTATTTTGTTAATGCGGTATTGTCAATTAGTTTTCAATTTTTAATTTTTTTTTTAACAATAGCTAATCTAAGGACTGATTGATAAAAGTATAATTTCTAGCATTTCCCTTTTTTTCAATTAAGCATTTATAATGAACTCCTTAAAATTTTTCTAAATTTAACTCTAAAAATATACTTTAATTGATTTAGTTAGTCACTTTTTCAAACCACTAAATATCAAACTTTTTAAATATTTTTCTACTTTAACTAAATATTCTATTATTGATGAAACTAACTTTTAGACTCTTTGTATTTAAAATCTACTTTGATTGAGAGGAAAAAAAGAAAAAGTATGAAAGAGAAATAACATTAAAAAAATTTTAACATTCACTTTTTGACTCCTTAATTAGATTTAAAGAGAGTTTCTGACAAATGTTAAATTTAAAATTTGATAGAGAATTTGTTAAATGGTAGTTTTTGTATGTGTTCTAATGACTTCTACAATACAATCCATTGCCTTCTTATACAGATCTTACTACTCAATTAACAAGCTAATTTATCAATTCAATTAACAAACTAATTTATTAACAAACTAACTTATCCAACTAAGTTATTACATCTAAAAACTTAAAATTAAATCTCCACCATTGAAAAACCTACAGGAGACAACACCCAAGTTAAATCCAAAACTAATCCAACTCAAATATAAATACACGCCTCCACTATTACTCCACACGTCCGTCAGATGATGCCACCTGTCCCACAATGCTCCATATCACGCCATTGGCATTGAATTGGGATCTGGTCCAGGTATTCGGGCAGCATGTGTGATAGTATCTTTATGGAGCCCACTTGTTCTAAGAACTTGCAGAATAGAAAAAAGAACAAAACAAAAAAAAAAAAAGTAAAGAACTTGCCACTCTGCCATTCATTTCATATAATTAATTATTCTAATATTTTTTACTTAGTAATTAATTATTCTAATAATTTATAATAAGTAGTGTTTCAAATAATTGCCTTCAAACCAATAGGATAATTTTTTCCACGACCATATCATTCAACGTCTATTTTGTTCACATGATTAGAATTATCAAGTACGTAAGGCTTTCTATTGAAGGCTCCACAAAAGCACTTGGCCTTTTGCTTGCATATAAAATCAAGAGTAATGCAAAATTGATGTGTTAAGGTATAGTAGTCATGGGTTATATATATATATATATTTTTTTTAACAAAAGCTGATTAGAGAGCTACTAAAGCTTCTTATATTAACTTTGTGAGATATTTATGAAATGTTTGTGTGATATGTATCATTTTTTCAAAATCAAATACCCGAGATTTGATAATAGTAGATACTACACAAACATCCCAAAAAACTGATGCGACAAGGTTTTGTAGCCCTGGAAACAAATGTCTTTCTTATTTGCCCCTATTTTTTGTACTCAAGCAGCTTGCCAGGATGCATATTAATGTTCCAGCTTGTTGAAGACGGGTATGAATTCGTTGGTGAGTTGCAGGTTGTAACAATATTCTTTGATAATGCTGGTGCAATGATGAGTGTTGATGAAATCTTAATGTGTTCTTTTCAAATTCTTCAGCCAGGAGACAAAAACTGCAGTCTGAATTCCACCTTTAGAGTTGCTAATGTAAGTTTCTTGCTACCACCTTTGTCTTGTAAACTTAGTCATTTCTGAAACATCTCTCTGTTTCAATTTTTGTTAATATGAAAAGCCTACAACTATGATGAATGGTACTGAAAATGTTGTCATTTTGCAGCCAATTGCCTTTTAGGACGGTGGCGAAGTCAGAATATTGATTTTAATTGATTGTCAAAGCTCTCTCACCGAAATTGTGGTGAGTAAGTACATTTGGTTCTGTAAATGACTCTTAAAAAAATATTATTTTATATAAATAAATGGTATTGCCCCTCTAATTCAAAAGGGTAAATATATATTTCCTTCCAGAGTAATCACGCCATTTTAATTTATTTTATGGGCTTTTACATCTGACTTTTAACTCTTTTAAGTTTTCATTTAGTCCTTCTGTCCAAAATCGTTTAAAACTACGTACTTATTGTACTAATCATTACTGTACTGCTAAACCGGTTTAAGTTTATGGTTTAGAGAAATTAAGAAGTTGCCAAAGGCCGGGAAAGGCTTTATAAGAGTGCCTTTATATGTTATTAAAAAAATGTGTCTTTTAAAAAAAAAAAAAAGTGTTTTTCTTATATTCAGAGATATATGTTACTTTTATAAATGAAGTTGGAGAAATTAACTTTTTCTTACCTAATTTAGAAAAAATCTTTGTTAAAAAAAAAAGGTGTGCCCTAACTTACGTACGGAGCAACCTCCTTGTCCTCAATGACAAGTAGGTAATGTTGGTATGATAGAAAAAATTGGTACCAAATAAAGAAAATAAAAACAGTTAAAAAAAAGAAGGAAAACTTCACCTAAAAACTGAATTTGTTTGAAAATTTCACTCTATTGCGTCAATATTCCTTCGATCAAAATGTGCCTTAGCTTTATGACCGTTGAAGTTTATTGCAGATGAATGAGTTAGTTCTGAAAACTTGTTGAATTGCACAACTATATATCTATGTACAATATATAATCCGCAAACTCAAAATGGTAAGCTATTCTCATAATGAGGAATGCTAGGCTAATCTCTTACAAAATGATGTGGCACAACATGATTAGGAAAGAGAAGAATCTAAATTTTGAGAAGTCCAATTATGTTGTGTTACATCATTTTGTAAGAGTTTTTTTTTTTTTGGTATAATATTTTGTAAGCCTAATATTTCTCTCTCGTAATTGTTTTGACGGTTTCTTCCCATGAGACTCACAAGAAAAGGCATCCATTGTCTTGACAGTTTTTGTTTAGGGGAAACTTAAGCATTTCATCAAACAAAAAACATTAAGAATCATACATTTTTCAGCAGTTACAACTTCATTAAGAAAATAAGGGTGATCTTCCTTCCAAATTTTATCCTTTGGGGTCTAAAGCGCTGCCTTTGCCAACAGATGTGATGTCATATTTGCGCCTCTTTTTGTATGCATCAAAGACTAGGATTAGAAACTGCGGAGAAAAACCTTAGCTTCCTCAATCAGATGTCCATACCGCTGCAATGACGGATCTTACTTTTTAAAGGCCTGAACAATTTTCAAAACATTTCCTGCCACCTAAACCCTACGAAGGCCCAGGTCTCTACCAAACAACACAGCTTGCCAAGCTGCATACACCTCAGCTGTCGCTGGATTGGTAATGAATAACTGGGAGGGGTGCAAAGCTACCTGGACTTGACCGTCACAATCTCTGACAATAACACCCACACCCATAAGTTTTTGAGATTTAACAATAGCTGCATCCCAATTAATTTTTATACACTCCACTAGGAGGGGCCTTCTATCATGGGGCTACTTTGTGGTGCCTACTCACCACAGTAGCATCTTCCTTTTGATTGGCCGCATAGAACTCTATCACAGCCTCCTGGGCATTCGTGACTATTAGACCAAGTCAATCAAGTCTCAAGCAACCACTTGATCTCATGCCACAAGAAAAGGAACAACCCGATACACTAGATCTCAAGCAACAGCAAAAGGAACAACTTGATACTACAGAAGATTATAAAGACTAAGTCATCTCTTAGATGTTTGTTTAGATATTTGAAATTCAAATGTATTGTTTTAAGTCTGTAAACATTTACTATATATACAAGACATTGCCATACATAATTGGTAAGGTAGCAACATAACTAAAAGTGTTTTATTCTTTATGGTATCAGAGCCACAAATCAACTAACGCCATCTCTTTTTTTTCCTTTTTCCTCACAAATGGCTTCCGCTCCTGCCTCATCCTCTTCCACTCTCACAGCAAACACCTCAACTATTTCTCTCCAAAACCTCACACATAATGTTCAACACAAGCTCACCCAAGAAAATTACACCTTGTGGGAGGTACAAATCCTTCCCTTTCTCCAAGGTCATGAGCTATTTGGCTATATTGATGGCACCTTTCCTTGTCCACCTAAGTCTCTACCAGACTCCACATGCTCCATGGTAGCAAATCCTGCAAACCACACATGGTATCACCAAGACAAATTGATACTAAGTGCCCACGTAGCCTCTCTTTCAGCCAACATCTTACCACACGTGGTTGGTATCACCACATCCAGAGATGTTTGGCTCACTCTTGAGAAACTATTCTCTGCTCAATCACAAGCTCAAATCATGCAAACCAAATTGCAGCTAGCAACCTTAAAGAAAGGTTCCACTCCAATTGTTGATTACTTCCAAAAGGCACAAAGCCTTGCTCACTCATTGGCTACTGCTGGTAAGCCTCTACATGAATCAGAATTGGTGTTATATATTCTGGCTGGCTTAAGCGTAGATTACGATCTGCTTGTCACCTCCATTACCACAAGAGTTGATCCGATCTCCATTGATGACCTCTATGGTCATCTACTTTCTCACGAAATTCGGATTACACAGCATCAAACCACATTGGACCTCTCTGTATCCTCTGTTAACATGGCTCAACGACAATCATCTACTCAAGGCAAATATACTCGTGGATCATTTCAATCATATAATGGCCCTAGAAACAATGGGCGTGGACGTGGAAGGGGGCGTGGCCGAGGACCCAGTCCTTCTTTCCCACCCTCCGGTGGTTCAACTTCTTCCACTTCAACGAAATCTCTCTGCCAGGTATGTATGAGACCTGGCCATACAGCAGCAACCTGTTGGCACAGGTTTGATCACAGTTATCAGTGTGATACAAGCCAGCTTCAAGCTTTCATGGCTTCCCCTCAAAATAATTCAGACCTGCAGTGGTACCCGGACACAGGTTCTACAAATCATCTAACCAATGATTTATCAAACCTCAACGTGCGAGCTGAAGATTATACTGGCAATGAACAAATACGAGTTGGAAATGGCCAAGGTTTACGAATTTTATATACTGGTCTTGCTCAACTACCTTCTCACATTCGCAATTTTCATTTACATTCTCTCTTACATGTTCTTGACATACAAAAAAATCTCATATCTGTAAATCAATTCACTAAAGATAATAATGTCTTTCTTGAATTTCATCCAAACTTTTTTTGTGTTAAGGACATTCCATCCCGCACCTTGCTACTCCACGACCCGAGTAAAGCTGGGCTGTATCCATGGCCTTCACGTCAATCCATCCAAGCTGGTCCTGTTGCTTTCATGGGTGAGAAGGTCTCCTTAGATAAATGGCATAGTCGTCTGGGTCATCCTGCCATTCCTGTTGTTCGTCATGTTTTGTCATCAAACAAATTGCCAGTGACTTCCTCCAAAGCATCTTCAATTTGCTCACCATGTCAACAAGCAAAAAGTCACCGACTTCATTTTAGTTTTTTCCCATCTATTTCCTCTCGTCCCTAGAGTTACTTTTTATGGATGTATGGGGCCCTGCTCCTATTCTTTCAGCTAATAACAATAGATATTATATATATATTGTGGATGATTTTAGTAAGTACTCTTGGATTTTTCCATTGGAATCAAAATCTGCTGTCACTCCTACTTTTCTTCAATTCAAAACTTTAGTGGAAAATTATTTCTCTTGCAATATTGCTTATGTTCAAAGTGACAATGGTGGGGAGTTTCACCCCCTCCAAAACAAATTGTCCACATTGGGTATCTCATATCGCTTAAGTTGTCCTCACACCCATCATCAAATGGGATCAGTTGAGAGAAAATATAGGCATTTGGTTGAAACTGGGCTTGCCCTTCTTACTCATGCCTCGGCTCCCCTCTCCATTTGGGATGAAGCTTTTGCAACTGCTTGTTACTTAATCAATAGGCTGTCATCATCTGTTATCAACCAAAAATGTCCATTTGAACTTCTATTTAAAAGGATTCCAGATTACTCTTTATTAAAAACCTTTGGTTGTGAGTGTTGGCCTTTCTTAAGACCATATAATACTCACAAACTATCTTTTAGATCTCAATCTTGCGTGTTTATTGGCTATAGTAAAAATCACCACGGGTACAAATGTCTTCACACTCCCACTGGTAGAATTTACATAGCACGTCATGTTGTGTTTAATGAGGAATCCTTTCCTTTTGCTAAATCTCAATGCTCACATCCAGTACCTCCTGTTCAGACCACTCCTACAAGTTTACATATTCCTCTTGTAAGATCAACCCAGCACTCTCTAACTCTACCTGAAGCACAACCTGAATCTGTGGTACATCCTATGACTACTCCACCATTTTCCCCTCCTTCCTTCAATGCTGACTTTGCTGCACCTTCAGATCTTGAAGCATCAATTGAAAATTCAACTGAAAATCATTCTCCAAACCGTATTTCACTGCCAGTACCTCCAACAGCTCGCACTCATGGAATGGTCACAAGATCACAACAGCAAATTTTCAAGCCCAAGCAGCTTCTTGATGGCACTGTGAAATATCCAGCTCCCAAAGCACTCACTGCCTCACTCTCTTCAGATTGTGATGAAACTGAGCCTACATGCTACTCCAATGCAGTCAAATCTATAGCATGGTGTAAAGCCATGAATGAGGAATTTGATGTTCTCCTAAAAAATGGTACATGGACCTTAGTTTCTCCTACATCCTCCATGAATGTTTTAGGTTCAAAGTGAGTGTTTCGGATTAAAAGAAAGGCTGATGGAAGTATTGAAAGATATAAGGCTAGGTTAGTTGCAAAAGGGTTTCACCAACAACCAGGAATTGATTTTGCTGAAACATATAGTCCAGTAGTTAAACCTATAACTATACGGACTGTTCTTGCTATTGCTGTATCTGCAGGTTGGCCTTTTCATCAAATTGATGTAAGCAATGCCTTTTTACATGGATTTATTCAAGAGGACGTATATATGGCTCAACCTTCTGGATTCGAGCACCCTCAATTTCCTCAGGTTGTTTGCAAATTAAGTAAAGCATTATATGGTCTTAAGCAGGCTCCAAGAGCATGGTTCTCTCGCTTAAGCTCACGGTTGTTGCATTTGGGTTTTCATGGATCAAAAGCTAATTCCTCCTTATATATTTACAGAGAAAAAGGTCTTATTATCTATGTATTGATTTATGTTGATGACCTAGTCATCACTAGCTCACGTGCAGTGCAATACATCAACTTATTGACGACCTTCAAACTGAGTTTGCCATTAAAGATCTTGGCCCACTCCATTTTTTTCCTAGGTGTTGAAGCAAATTGGGATTCAGCTGGTCTACACCTGTCACAGCAAAGGTATATCAGTGATATACTCAAAAGGACCAACATGTATTTGGCAAAACCAATTACCAGCCCAATGTGCTCTTCCTCTCCTTTAAGCAAAATCATGGGTAGCACCTTCTCAGATCCTACTCTATACCAGAGCACCGTAGGTTCACTTCAATATTTATCACTCACAAGACCTGACATAGCCTTTGCCGTCAACAAGGTGTCTCAGTTTATGCAAGATCCTCGTGATGCTCATTGGATAGCCGTGAAGCGCATTTTGCGGTATTTGAAGTACACTTTTGATTATAGCCTCTGTATTTTCAAAAAATCAGCTCAACAGCTTCTTGCCTTCTCAGATTCAGATTGGGCCGGCTGCCCTGATGACAGAAAGTCCACATCGGGCTATTGTGTGTTTCTTGGTAAAAATATAATCTCCTGGAGTTCAAAGAAGCAGCCTACTGTGTCACGATCAAGCACTAAATCCGAGTACAAGGCCCTTGCCAATGCCTCTACTGAACTGATGTGGATTCAATCTCTATTGGGTGAACTTGGTATCTCTCTATCTCATGCACCCATCTTGCATTGTGATAACATTGGAGCAACTTATCTCACTTCCAACCCGATCTACCATGCTCGTACCAAGCACATTGAGATTGACTACCACTTTGTCAGAGATCGTGTTGCAACCAAGATGTTAGATGTCCGATTCTTATCAAGCAAAGATCAACTTGCAGATGTTCTTACCAAACCATTGGTATCTCAACGGTTCTCTCTTCTCAAACACAATCTCAACGTGCGTCCACCTTCGTTGATACTGAGGGGGCGTATTAGACCAAGTCAATCAAGTCTCAAGCAACCACCTGATCTCATGCCACAAGAAAAGGAACAACCTGATACACTAGATCTCAAGCAACAACAAAAGGAACAACTTGATACTGCAGAAGATTATAAAGACTAAGTCATCTCTTAGATGTTTGTTTGAATATTTGAAATTCAAATGTATTGTTTTAAGTCTGTAAACATTTACTATATATACAAGACACTGTCATACACAATTGGTAAGGCAGCAACATAACTAAAAGTGTTTTATTCTTTAGTGACCAGCTGGTGTGGACTTTGAAGATCACCCCCAAACACCAGTGTATTGGGGCGTAATCATATTCTGTACGCAACATTAGCTAGTAATTCAAAATCAGCCCTATCAAGTCTATTCAGGAGCCCACTTTCCACATGAAAAAAATCATTGCCACCACTGGAGCACTTCTGGTTTGTTCTGGGACATAACCCACATACATCACGTGCAGAAGGGCAACTCCACAAAATATGACAAATGGTTTCTGGCTCCACCCCACAGATTGGGCACAACGGATCTAAGGTAACCTTTTGTTTCATCCTAGAGCCTTCTAATTTGGTCGATTAACTTTATTAAAATTTGCTAGTGAAAAAAAATTAAAAAAAAAAAAAGCCTTAAACTTTCTAAAGGAAACACCGTTGTGCTTATGCTTACTAAGTAATTAATTATGTTTTCTTAGACTAATCACATACTTTCCAAATAGCACTCTTACAGGGAAATGATATTCTTCTTTTGTTAAGGTGAGAATTATATAAATCAACAAAACCTGTATCAAACGTTAAACTGCAACAGTGTTAAATTAGCCAAAAATATTAAATTAAAGAACCAAAGAGTTAGAAGAAAAAAATTCCTCAAACTGACCGGTGCAAATGTGATAGCATGGGCAATTTTTGCTCCACATGACATGTACGTCTCATAAGTAGCCCGAAAAAACAATATCAAACAAGTACTTCAATAATATAGTTTGCCAATTACAAATATCATAACTTAATGATGATACCTGCATCCAATTACATGGATCCAGTTTTTTATTTAGCTTAATAATGAAATCAAAACGACAAGAGTAAATCATGATCAACCCGTTGATATTGTGCCTCATTACTATGACCAGTGCCTCGGCCTCAGCCTCTGATTTTATGTCTGTCTGTGTCTTTGATGGTATTCTTTTCCAAGATACAATCGAGGGAAGACCCTGAAAAGAATGTCGTCAACATGTATGTAATACCATATCCTCCACCTCTTCCAGAATATAAGAGGCCCAACTACAATTCCAAAGCCAAAAATAAATCCAAGTTCAGAACTTATGTAATTCCATTCAATCACAATCCCAGAATTCGAATGAAATCCTTCATATATTGGAGGTGACAATCGGGGCTCCTCGTTTGTGCAGTGTAATTTCAAAGGAAAGCCACATAATCCTTTGTTCCCCTCAAAGGAAGTTTCTGAAAATGTGGCAAATTGTTTGATGAATGGAATTTGTCCCACCAATTGATTGAAGGAAAGGTTGAGAACTGATAGGAAAATAAGATCATCTGCAAGTTGCGTAGGAATCTTACCAGAAAGTTTGTTGCTTGACAGGTCTAGTGACTCAAGATTACTCAATTTTCCCAAAGTTGATGGAATTTGGCCAGTTAAAGCATTATGCGACAAGTTGAGAGTATATAGTGCTTTGAGTTCTCCTACTTCTTCAGGTATAGGACCGACAAAACCGTTGCAAGAAAAGTCAATAGTGGTGAAGATTGTTAGGATTTTCACTAGCTCCACCTCTAAACCTTTGCTGGTAATTGTTGCCGTTTCTTGATAGTAAAAATGACCGACCTCAATAGACAGGTAACTGAGCTTTGATTGGGCCTCTGGTGCATGATCCACCATTGTCATCCAATTAGAAAAATGTATTGTTGGAAAGTTACCAATAAAATTGTTTGAAGCCACGTCTATAATTTGAAGCATCGGCCAAGTGACATTAGACTCTGGATGAATAATGGGCCCGTAAAATTTGTTAGATCGCAAAACAAGAACCCTCAACATGGATGTGTTCTTCAAGTAAAATGGGAAGGTACCCTCAATGTGGTTGTTCCCAATGTCCAAGACCTCCAACCTTGAGCAATTAACCAAAGATTTTGGTAACCCTCCTTCTAGTTGGTTTTTATTGAGAGCTAAAGTTTGTAAACCACAATTATGTGGAAATGCATCAGGAATTGTGCCATTGAGGTTGTTTGTCCTTAGATTCAGCACCCCAAGTACTTTACCACTCATCTCAATCAAGCATTGGGGAATTGTACCAAAGAAGAAATTATTAGACAGATCTAGAACTTCAAGTTTTGTAGCTTTGCATATTGATATGGGGAAGCAATTAGAGTTGGGTATCTTTCCATGGATTTGATTGTATGAAAGGTCTAGATATCTTAAACTGGATTGGTTTCTCAAGAAATTGGGAAAATTTTTCAACTTGCAAGAAGAAACATTGGAAAATTCTTTTTGTAGACCAGAAAATTGGTTGTGCGAAAGATCTAAGATTTGCAATGATGGAAGAGAAAATAGAGAAATTGGAATATTCCCATTAAGTGAATTGCCCCTCAATTGAAGAGATTCCAGATTCAAAAGTTCTTCCCATTGAGTAGAAGTAATTTTCCCAGACAGATGATTATTGTAAAGCCATACTTGAGTCAGATTCTTGCAGATGCTAAAATTTTGGAATTGATCCACTGAAATTGTTGTTTGACATGTCCAAAGAGACCAATTGTGTGAGGCTCGCAATTGAGTCTGGAATTGATCCACTGAAATTGTTGTTTGACATGTCCAAAGAGACCAATTGTGTGAGGCTCGCAATTGAGTCTGGAATTGATCCGATGAAATTGCATCCCCTAAGATATAATGTTGACAACATTTTAAGGTTACCAATAGAAGGTGGTAATGACCCAGAAAAATTGTATTGGTAAGTATCATGGTTTGAAGAGATGCATTTGGAGGAAATTCTGGCAAAGAAACTTCAAGTAGTTTGTTAAAGGACAAGTCAAGCGTTTGAAGTGCTAGAACCTGGAAGATCTTTTTGGGAAATTCTCCATTCAAACCAGAATTAGACAAATCCAAGGATGTCAAATTCTTGAAATTTGCAAAAAAATTTGGAACTGGAGTAAAAAAATTGTTATCATTCAAACGAATAATTGAGAGGGACTGAAGATTCTGTAATGAGGAATCAATAGGGCCCGAAAGATTGCAGTCTGACAAGCTCAACTCTCTCAAATTTGGCAGTGAAATTGATAAAGCTTGACACCACTCATTACCTTGTGCTGATATTGATACACCATCAAGAGAAAGTTCCATAAGCTTCGAAAGGTTTTGAAGGAGCACATTTAAATTTGGATTCTCAAGTTTCAGCGGAGGCAAATCATAAGAAGATAAATCAAGAGTAACTAACCTTGTTAGACGCGAAATCGCAATAGGAATCTGCCCGGCAAAGCGAGCGTATGAGAGATTCAAATAACTCAAATTCGCCAACCTATCAATTTCCGATGGAATATGAGAATTGTTGAAATGGTTATACGCCAAACTCAAGCTTTGGAGATGTTGTAGACGGAAGAGGCTGCTTGAATTGTTAAGTCCATCTGAGATGGATTCATTGGTTAAGTCGAGACCAATAACACATCCCTTGTTGCAGGTTACGCCTTCCCAAGAACAGCAATCGACACTTTGGTTCCACTTCGCAAGTTTTGTGGACATAGTAGAATCGAATATAAGGTTGTTCTTCAATTCGAGCAACAAGAACTGTTGATTGCCCAAACATTGGTGAGACACTACAGAGACACACAAGTTTAGGAAAAGTGTGAAGATTGGCACCAAAAAAAGCCATGAAAAGAAGGGAATTCTCATTGGAGGCTTTAGTAAAGAGAGCCGTAGGGAAAGAAATGCAGAGGTATGAAATTTATAGTGTGCCGAGGGGGGTGAAGTCCCACGAAGACTTACAATTTTGGCCCATGGCTCTGTTTCCTGGTAAATTGAATTTAGTTGAGCATGGCCACCATCATAATAAATTGAATTGAGCATGCAGTTTGGTGATTGTGACTAATAAAGGATTAAAAAACTCATTTTCCAGAAGTGGTGGCCTTTAATTTTCACGAGTATAAATTAAGATGGTGGATTGACG
>FXXK01001903.1:32664-50129 GCA_900184695.1 Betula pendula
TTTGATTTTTTTTCTCAGTAAATATAGAGATGGGGTGGTGGCCCCCGAACAGCTCATGCAGCGACACAGCGTGCATGTTTAATGTTGTGATGAAGGATGGAATTTTGTGAGAATTATATTAGAACTGTAATTGTTAATTTGTAAGAAAAGAAAATGAGAGGGAAAGAATGAGAAAATGACTATAATTCTGGTGTAATCAACTTCCAAGAAAAAGGTTTTGTTATTTTCTTCCATGGTAATGCTATACATCATTTTTATATTATTTTGCTAATGTAGTACTGTCAATTAATTTTTATTTTTATTATTATTATTTTTTTTAACAATAGCTAGTTTAAGGACTAATTGATAAAAATGTAATTTTTAACATTTCTCTTTCTTCCAACTAAATGACTTCTACAATATGCTCCATTGCCTTCTTATTCAGATCTTACAACCCAATTGACAAGCTAATTTATCAACAACAATAACAGAACAAGAAAAGGACCAACAACACAACCACTTATCCAATTAAGGTTCTATTTGTTTCGGCGTAAAATGATTTTTAGTGTTTTTTAGTGTTTGATAAGGCATAAAATAATAGTTAACAAAAATCATTTTCAGTTTGACCGAAAAATCTTCTTTAATTACGGTAAAATGATTTTCTCTTTTTAAAACCATAATATATTTTTTGAGTTTGAACGTCACATTTTTAAATCGCCGGACCACAGCTAGAATACCATTAGACCCCGTCGGAATATGGTCAGGACCTGCCCAGAACATCACCTAAATCCGTCTGGGACATCGCCAGGACCTAATTGGGAGACCATTGGGACCCCGCTAAGACCTAGTTGGAACATTGCCAGGACCCTGCCGAGACCCCGTCAGGACCCGCCTAGGACATCTATGGGACCCGACAAGGACATCGCTGGGACCTGGTCAGGACTTGCCCGAAACATTTTTGGGACCCGTTCGGACCCGTCAGGACATCACTGGGACCTGCCCGAGACATCGTCGGGACCTGTCTGGAATATCACTAGCACTTGCTCCGGATATCGTTGGGACTCGCACGGGACACCGCTCCGACTCGATTGGGACCTGCCTAGACATTGCCAGAACCCGCCCGAAACATTTTCGGACTTCGCTGCGACCCACACGGGACATTTTTGAGATCCGCCTGGGTCCCTCTCGACACATTTTTGGGACTCGCCCAAGACATTGTCAGGACCCGACAGGGACATCATCGAGACCCAATCGGGACCTACCCGAGACTAGGTCAGGACCTACCAGGACATTATTGAGACCTGATTGGGACATTGCCGAGACCCGCTAAGGACCTAGTTAGAACATTGCCGAGACCCAATTGGGACACCACTAAGACCCGACTGAGACCTTTTGGAGCCCACCGGGAACTAGTTGGGACACCATTGGGACACCCCCGGGACCTGGTTGTGACCTAGTCGACACCTCGCCTAGACCCGATCAGGATCCCACTGGACTTGGTCGTCAGCCAAGATTTTATTAATATAAATATAAATAAATATATTAATATTTTTAAGTTGTGAATAAAAAATGATTTTTATAAGTTATATATGATTGATTGAATATAAAAAATATTTGTGATTCCGGATCCGTCAAACACCGAAAAATATTTTCGGCGAAAAAATTTTCCTAGAAAAATGATTTTCCTAAAATGATTTTCTGACGGAAATCATTATATGCCCAAACAAACGGATCATAAGTTATTACAAATAAAACTTAGAATTAAATTGAATTTTTGAAAAAACTACAAGAGATAACACCTAAGTTAAATCCAAAACTAATCCAACTCAAATATAAATACACACCTCCGAATAGAAAAAAAAAAAATTACACACCTCCACTATTACTCCACACCTCCCTTAGATGAAGCCGCCTGTCCCACAATGCTCCATATCACAACATTGGAATTGGATTGGGATTTGGTCCAACCATTAGGTAGTGTTAAATTACCATTTATTTCAAAAGCTTAACTTTATGGGAAGAAGTAAATTTAATCACTTAATCAATACTTTAACACTTCCTCTCAAAATCCCTTTTAATAGATGAGGCCCAACACATAAAATATTTAATTAAAATGGGGGGTGAAATGATAGAGGCAAAGTTCGAATTCAGGACCTTTAGCTCTAATACCATGTTAAATCACTATTTATCCCAAAAGCTTAAACTTATGAAAAAAAATAAATTTAATCACTCAATCAATACTTTAACGGACAACACATGTGAGGGGATCTTTATGGAGTTCACTTGTTCTAAGTAAAGAACTTGCAGAATAGAAAAAATAAAAAATAAAAAACTTGCCACTCTGCCGTTCATTCTTAAGCCAGGAGACAAAAACTCAATCTTCGTTTGAACAAATCTGTGAACGCTGCAGTCTGAATTCCACCTTTAAACTTGCTAATGTAAGTTTCTTGCTACCACCTTTGTCTTGTAAACTTGTTCATTTCTGAAAACATCTTTGTGTTTCACTTTATGGAAATATGAAAAGCTACAACTATGATGAATGGTATATGTGCTTAGTAATAGGCGTGTGACAATTATGTTGGAAATAAATTTTAATGGTGCAAAAAGTTCTTGTTGATACAAAATAATATCAATTCGAAATTAATAATTAAATAAATAGAATATAATGTATTAAAATTAAAACAAGGAAATATCTTACAATATTATAGAATCACGCAAAAGCGTTGTCCTTAAAGGTTGATTTCATGCTTCCCAGAGTATTCAACTCGGTGCGATTGAATTTCTTGACACGCAACCTCTCAAGATTAGACTATAACGTTTATCTTCGTTAAGGACGCACTTTCAAATACGAAAGTCAAATGAACAACTATTTTGATCAAAATAGACGTTGAAATTCAATAGCAAAAAATAGTTACTAGCTAGTGGGGGCAAAAACATATGCTAAAAAAATTGCACTAAAACCAAACATTCTTTTGGCAAAATGTATCAAAGCCTTTTAACTAAAAAAAAATGATATATAAAAATTCTCTTTTTGTACATCTATATATAACTTAATGTACTTGTGGTTAATACTCCAAAAAGTCATAAATAAAAGAAGAATGACCAAACGGTCGTTACATGGAAGACTTAAAAAGCCATAATTTTTTTTTTTTTTATCACCAACGGTCATCAACGTAAAAAATCTTCTTAAAGCTGATTTTTTTCATTAAAGCTCATGAAGACATTTTAAAAGCAAACCGTAAAACGTTTGATGTAATTTTAATAAGCCAACGGCTAAATATTGCTTGTAACATTACAACAATTATTCTTCAATTCTAATTTAGTTTGTGTCATCACTTGATTCTCCTCGAATTCTGATGTTGACTGCCTTGCTTGCAGAAGATTGAACAAAGTACTATGAAGATGGAAAGGCTGGATAAGCTCCTTCAAACTTAAGTTGAAAATCTAGTATCTCTTCCTCTGTGTTGAAGGTAAGAGTTACATACCCAAAAATGTTGTCTTCAAATTATGCCACTCAAGGAATTATTAGACAGATCTTGAAGTTTAAGGTTTGTAGCATTGCATATTGATCTAGGGATGCTCCCATTAAATTTATTACCTTGAAAGAAACAAGAATGTAGTGGAAGCAAGGGACTGACCGATGCTTGGAGCGAAGGTTTAGGCTTTGATGAGAAACATTGAGGATAGGTCCTTCTAAAGTCACTAAACAATTATAAGAGAGATCTAGCTAATATAGATTTGGAAGTTTCCAGATCCAGTTGGGTATCTCTCCATGGATTTGGTTGTGTGAAAGGTCTAGAAATACTAAATTGGATTTGTTTCTTAAGAAATCAGGAAATTTTTCAACATGTAAGAAGAAACATTGGAAAATTCTTTTAGTTGACCATAAAATTGGTTGCGTGAAAGATCTAAGTCTCGTAATGATTGAAGGGAAAATAGAATATTCTCATTCAGTGAATTGCCCCTCAAGGAGAGATATTCATTTGCTGAAAATTGGAATTGATCTACTGAAACTGTTGTTTGACATGTCCAAAGAGACCAATTGTGTGAGACTCGCAATTCAGTTTAGAATTGATACACTGAAATTGTTGTCTGATATGTTCAAAGAGACCAATTGTGTGAGGCTCGCAATTAAGTTTTGAATTGATCTACTGAAATTGTTGTCTAACATTTTCAAATAGACTAATTGTGTGAGGCTCACAATTGAGTCTGGAATTGATCCATTGATTGTGTGACATGTTCAAAGAGACCAATTATGTGAGGCTCACAATTGAGTTTGGAGTTCATCTACTGAAATTGTTGTCTGACATGTCTAAATAGACTAACTGTGTGAGGCTCGCAATTGAGTCTGAAATTGATCCACTCAATCTATTGTATGACATGTCCAAAGAGACCAATTTTGTGAGGCTTCCGATTGGCTCTGGAATTGGTCCGATGATGCAATTCCCCTCCCTTTTAACAAATTGTGAGTTAAACCTTGTTGCCGTGCAATGGTGTTGGACCCTTCGTTACTTTTCGCATTTAGAGGATTACCGGCTTGGCTGGGATGGGTAAACATGTTTTCAACTTGAAAAGAAAACATTCAACCATCCATTTGTTTAAATTCATGGTGTGGGTGTCACATTGTTTAGATTTTATAATTCTAATTTAATACAATTTTTTTGTTTAAATAAAGAAGAAAAAATTGAAATCCTTCAGGTTTAGACTAGAGCAATTACCCCAAAACTACGCATTGTATATATATACTAGTTATCGTCATTAGTATAATGTTTTTGTGAAATTTATGTAAGGATTGACTTCATGCCATCCTTATATAAGCTTTATTAATTATTAGTTGCAATTAAGTGACATCATGGGGGCCCCTATCGAACTTAACAGGCAATTTACATGTATGATCGAGACTCAAATTAAGCATGGAGATTAAAATTTATTTATCATGATCTATTGTCTTTGCATCGAGACTCAAACTTTCTAAAGGAAATATTGTTGTGCTTATGCTAAGTGAGTAATTAATTATGTCTTCTTTGACTAATCACATACTTTCTAAGGGGAAATGGTATTCTTCTTTTGATAAGGTGAGAGTCTGAGAGATATATAAATAAACAAAAACACGTAATGAATTAATTTATGGTGTTTTGAGGTGACGAAGACTACAATCTTGGCCTATTGCTCTGTTTCTTGGCCGGCCACCGTCTTAACAAATTTATTTCGAGAAATGTATATGAAAATGAGAGTCAACACATGAGGGAGGGAGAGTGGAAGACCCAAGTCTTCTGAGCTCCCTTTTAACAAATTTTGAGTTATACCTTGTTGTCACTTTGCGCATTTAGAGGATTCTGGTTTGCTTTGTGATTTACTTTGATTATTAGTTGCTAATAATTGACATCATGCATGGCGCCATATCTTTTAGTTGACCAGAAAATTGCTTGTGTGAAAGATCTAAGTCTCATAATGATTGAAGGGAAGATAGAGAAATTGGAATATTGTCATTTAGTCAATTGGCCCTCAAGGAAAGATATTCAAGATTAACAAGTTCTTCCAACTGAGCGGAAGTAATTTGACTAGACAGATGATTATTATGAAGCCATACTAAAGTTAGATTCTTGCACATGCTTAAAATTAGAATTGATCCATTGAAACTGTTGTTTGACATGTCCAAAGAGACCAATTGTGTGAGGCTCGCAATTGAGTCTGGAATTGATCCACTAAAATTGTTGTCTGACATGTACAAATAGACTAATTGTGTGAGGCTCGCAATTGAGTCTGGAATTGATCCATTGAAACTATTGTGTGACATGTCCAAAGAGACCAATTGTGTGAGGCTTACAATTGAGTCTGGAATTAATCCACTGAAATTGTTGTCTGACATGTCTAAAGAGACCAATTTTGTGAGGCTTCCAATTGACTCTGGAATTGATCCGGTGATGTAATGCCCCTCCCTTTTAACAAATTGTGAGTTAAACCTTGTTGCTGAGCAATGGTGTTAGACCCTTTGTTACTTTTCGCATTTAGAGAATTACTGGCTTGGCTGGGATGGGGAAACATGTTTTCAAATTGAATTGAAACCTGTACATCCCTTCCCTAGAGGTTCTCTCTCCCTTCTAAAGAGAGAAGACCCCTTGTGGTTCTTACTGAACCCTCAATGGTTCTCCACCGCCCCCTTGTGAGTGCCTTGTGGGGAGGAGGTAAGGCCTCCATCCTCCTCCCCTCTCCTTCTTCCCCTTGTTTTAGACCCCTTCACTGTTCTTTTTTCTTCTTCTTTTTTCCTCTGTGTGTCTGCTAGTCCTCTCGCCGGACTGCTGCTCAGCTTTCCACCTCATCTTCAACCTCAGAGCGGCCGTTCCTTCCCTTCGTGCCACCATCTCACCTGCCTCAGCTGACCCGGATGCCTTGCTGGTAGATCTTCTCATATTTAGATCAAAAAATCCAGATCTGTCATTTTCTGCCAGTCCTCTGCTCAAACGCACCTCACCATCACTCTTCTCGACCTCTCTGCATCCCGCTACCGCTCCACCCGCTCCGTTCAGCCCCCCACGCGCTCGCGCGTGTTCACTCATGTGCCGACGAGTGGATCTCACTTGCCGCCGCGTGACGCTCACGTGCCGATGTCTTGCCTCCAGTTGTCTTCACCCCCACCTTCGATTCAGCCGTTTTTTGACCTTTTGTTGTTTTGTTTTCTTTGTTGCTTTTCTGTTAATCTGTAATTTTTTTTCCCTACTTTTCTTGTTATTTTTTGTGAGTTATTGTCTCCCAACACTTTTTTGATTTAATCCTGTAGTGGAGAATCTATAATCGGCGTTTGCTCTTCAACGGCATGTCCCTTTCGGTTCTTGGCAGCACCTCCATCTTCACAACCTCCACCATCACCTCTTGGGGCTCATCAGGGTGTCCTTTTGCCTTCTCAAACCACTTTGTGAAGCCCTTAGACAGACCCAACTTGTTAATGATCTCTTTAAGATCGATAATGAAACCATTACCTAGTGTTTACTTTCATTGTTGTATTGTCAGTTTCATTTGGGCTTTGTTGTTGGGGTGCCCACCCCTTTATGATTATACGATCCCGTGTAACCCTTTTCCTTATCTTGAATAAATAAATGAAAAAAAAAAAATTGAATAGAAAACTTTCAACCATCCGTTTGTTTAAATTTCATGGTGTGGGTGTCACATTTTTTAGATTTTATAATTCCAATTTAATACAATTTTTTTGTTTAAATAAAGAGGAAAAAATTGAAAACCTTCAGTTTTTGGCTAAAGCAATTACCCCAAAACTACGCATTGTATATATATACTAGTTATCGTCATTAGTATAATGTTTTTGTGAAATTTATGTAAGGATTGACTTCATGCCGTCCTTATATAAGCTTTATTAATTATTAGTTGCAATTAAGTGACATCATGGGGGCCCCTATCAAACTTAACAGGCAATTTACATGTATGATCGAGACTCAAATTAAGCATGGAGATTAAAATTTATTTATCAGGATCTATAGTCTTTGCATCGAGACTCAAACTTTCTAAAGGAAATATTGTTGTGCTTATGCTAAGTGAGTAATTAATTATGTCTTCTTTGACTAATCACATACTTTCTAAGGGGAAATGGTATTCTTCTTTTGATAAGGTGAGAGATATATAAATAAACAAAAACACGTAATGAATTAATTTATGGTGTTTTGAGGCGACGAAGACTACAATCTTGGCCTGTTGCTCTGTTTCTTGGCCGGCCACCATCTTAACAAATTTATTTCGAGAAGTGTATATGAAAATGAGGGTCAACACATGAGGGAGGGGGAGTGGAAGACCCAAGTCTGTTGAGCTCCCTTTTGATCCCTTTTTAACAATTTTTTTTTTTGTAAGTATTTTTAACAAATTTTGAGTTATACCTTGTTGCCGTGTGAAATGGGGTTGGACCCTTTGTCACTTTGCGCATTTAGAGGATTCTTGTTTGCTTTGTGATTTACTTTGATTATTAGTTGCTAATAATTGACATTATGGGGCCATATCGAACTTAATAAGAAATTTACATGAGTGATCGATACTCAAAGCATGGAGAAAAAAAAAAAAAAAATTCATGGTCCGGCGACGTCTCTGTATTAAGATAAGTTTCAAAACCCATGGTGGACGGACCAGCTTACCAAATGTGAATTCTTATATGTTGTCTTTGTTTGGGTTTATTATTGGTCAGTCAATAGCGGGTACTCAAAAACTACTCTTTTTCTCACGTTTTCACATCAATAAAATTAGGTGGAAAGAAAAAATAAAATGATTGATGCGATATAAAGTAGAAATAAATTTTAAATTTTTTGTGAAAGAAAAAATAAAAAAATATAATATAATAATGTGAAAAAAAGGGAAGCCGTTTTATTTATTTTATGAAAAAAAAAAAAAACGAACGGTTACCAAACAGGCCATATGCGCCTATAAGCCTATTCTGTCTTCTTGTCACTATTTTGAGGTGTTAACTTTCTGTTTTCTCGCGGTGGCCATAAATTTCATGTCAGTTGAGTAATTGACTAGAAGTTATCTTTCAAAAAGCATAAACTTCAAATGCATTAATATAGTTTAGTTATGGTAAACTTAAAAAAGTAATCATGGTAATTAAGGCATTCTCATGATTGTCTTGACAGAACTCTTCTCGTGAGGCTCACAAGAAAAGGCACCCAACATTATTCTAGTTTTGTAAATTAGCATGATTAAAATTTTTAAGTGAAAAAAGTCTCAAACTTTCAAAAGGAAACACTGTTGTGTTTATATTAAGGGAAGTAATTAATTAATTAAGTGTTCCTAGACTAATCACACACTTTCTAAATAGCTGTCTTATGCAGGGGAAATGATATTCTCTTTTTGGGAAGCTGAGAATTAATAATATAAATGGATAAAACACGTACCAATCATTAAACTCATGAAAAGGTATTAAGTTACTTGTAAATATTAAAATAAAGAACCAAATATTACCTGAAAGTTAAAAAAATAAAGGTTGCCAAATATTACCTGCTAAGATCAACCTATCCTAACCAAACGCTATATCAAAATCCTAATCGACCATAAAACTAAAAAATATTACCTAAAAGAACCAAAATGGCTCTTATCAAGATCTGCGGTGCGTTCTCTCTGAGTCTTTTGGGTCAACGGTTAGCTTTTGTTTCAATCCTATCCTGGAGTTTGTGTAAAAAGGTTGTTTTTTGTTATTGGTTTTGTGATTGATTTTTGCACTGTCGGAGAATTTATCAACTCTTGCATCATTCGCGTCCCCGAAAAACCCAGCTTACACAAAGTAAAATGTTTTTTACCAACTCTTGGGGATCTGTAGTACATGTGATTGCTTTCTGTAATATTGGAAGGATGCAACTTTTATACGTATTGTTGGAGAATTTGATAATAGTAGTTATCAAATTTAGTGTGGAAATATGTGATTACGCGATTCATAATTATATATTATATATATATATATATATATATATTGAAAACATATAGTAATCAATAACCGAACTGATCGTCAACAGGGTGATAGAAACATCTGTCGATACATGTATCTCATAACGTATCATGAGAATTACATTTATTATATCAAAGTCTCATATCACATTTAATATAAACTAAGCGGAAGCATTTATATACTAAGAGAGTAATCAATATACATATAGCTGACAAATAAAATACTAATGATCAAAAGTTTACACTGTGACATATACAAAAAGAATGACTATACAAATGTGTCACATGCGACACAAGTCAATATACAAAATAATGTTTGTGAACTCGTCACAACCATATACAAAAGAATAAATTAATAGTCAAGTCTATACAAAATAACTATGTCCCACGACGTCAGTCATAATAGCCGAGTTAGTAGGCTACAGGATCATCATCTAAGCTCTTAATACCTGCATCAACATCAATGTAACCATAGAAGTTATCAATGATTACATAGGCGGAAATGAAAATTGACGAGTCAACAGATTCAATGAATAAAAATCCATTGAGTTTTCGCAATGAACCGAGTGTTAGTTACATAAGTTTACAATAACAGCTACTAAGAATATGACATTTATTTTGAAACATAAAACAGCTCATGAAGTAAGCGCATGTAGTCATAAAACATCTGAAATATAATAATAACTGAGTATATTCATGTACGTTCCAGTCTCCCGCCTGTACTAATACACATATGTGCTTAACTATGTTATAAATATATCATATAATTCAGCTACACTTATATACAACCATTCCTTCCCGATGGGCTATGGGTAAAAACACAAACATATAAACATATTTAAGCAACAAAACATAAATCATATATGCAACTAGCCGTAAGAATATACATATGTTTCGTTCTATACGAACTCATATGCATACTAAAACGTCTATAATAAAGTCCAATAAATCGTCATATGCAACTAGCCATAAAAATATATATATGTTTCGTTCTATGCGAACTCATATACATACTAATACGTCTATAATAAAAACCACATAAATCATATCATAAGAAATCGCACAAATCATCATGTTATGCATGTTCTAGGCACACGAGTACTGACCCCCGTGGCATGGTCTTCTAGGCACACGAGTATTGACACCCGTGGCATGGTCCTCTAGGCACACGAGTACTGACCCCTGTGGCATGGTCTTCTGGGCACACGAGTACTAACCCCCGTGGCATGATCTTCTGGGCACGCGAAAACTGACCCCCGCGACACGGTCCACAAATCATTTTCTATACTCTTTTCTTAGACATGCTAAAAATATCATGCAAACATAATTGTCATATTCCTTTCTAAGAACCAATATCAACAAAGTCACATAAAACTCAACATATCAATAAGTCCGCCATAGTCATAAATCACAATAAATCATTCATCAAATAATCATAAATCTCAAGAAGATAATCGAAATCATAAATCACATGTTATCATAAAATATCATTGGTTCGTCTTTTAAACAATCATATTATTCATTCAAATTTCTTAAAAACATTTATTTTGTTTAGTAAGTACAACATCTACTAAACATTTAAAACACAAAGCATTTTAAGGTGTGTGTTACTCTCAGTCAGTATAAATACTTACAAGTCTGCTTGTTGAGTTTCAAATTTTAGACCGAATGTTCAAGCAATGCCTACTGCATAAACACATTACTAAACATCAACAATTATAAACCATAATTATTCTAGGCTAAATAACCCATGGCATTATTGGGTTTATAACAAAACCCTCAAATTAATTTGCTTAGAAACATTTTCAACCATACTTTAATTCTAATATAATATTTGAACACCTAGACTATGTAAATGCTCATTTTTCATGGAGCCCATAAAAAACCTAGGGTTAATTAACATTGTAAATGTAATTAACCCATATAAATAGCAATCATAGTATTTAAACATCAAAAACCCCAAATTAATCAAAACTACAAAAATTAGGGGTTATGCCTAAACTAGATTAATTGTGAAATTGAAGTTTTAACCCATTAATTCAACAACCCAAGACTTACATTTTATATATAATTTCACTACATACAAAAGCCCTAAGCCAATTTAAAGGATTTAATCTCATACCCAAAATTTGACCTAAATTAGAGAAAATTAGGGATTTCGAATTTACCTCAATCCAATCGGTAAATTGGATGTTTTAACATTGATAAAAGTTACCCAAAGCTTGAAAATGATGGAGGAGTTGATTTGAAACAAACCCAAGCCAAACCTATAGTCACACGTGAAAATGGAAGAGATTGAGAGAGTATAAAATCCTTTAAATTACATCTCTTGTACAGCTTATTCATGGGTATTTTTGAGCTAAAATCCCAAGTCAAGCAAACACAAATCCATGTGAAGTAGCAAGAGAAAAGAAATGAGAAAGTTGGGAAAGAGGGAACTCACGATTCAGATTTTTCAGACCAGGGAAACCGAGAATGGGCCAAAGCTTGGCATTTTTCCTACACTACCGTGAACACTTGGGAGCCATAACTCAAGCTCACGTTCAGTTGAGAGAGAAAAGGGAAGGAGAGTGAGAGAAAAGGGAGAGTTGGGCGTGGAAGAGAGGAACCGAGAGAGAGAGAAAGAGTCACGTTTTCTTTTCTTTTTTTGTTCTTCTTGCAAGAGTGAGGATGAGTAGTACACGTGAGTGGTGAGGAGAGGATAAGAAGTGAGTGAAAAATTTCGAAAATGGCCATCCAAGTTTTAATGAAAATGATGCGTAAAAAGGGTACAATGTTATAGAATATTTTGGGCCCAAAAATGGGTACTATAAATCTCTTTTATTTTCTTTTCTTGGGCTGACATTTTTTACAAGCTATATAAGCCCATAATTTAATAATAAAACACTGTCTTATTTTACCACATTAATCCATAATATAATAATATAATCATCTTATATTATTTTACCACATTAAATAGACTTATTTTTATTTATTCCAAATAAACAAATAAACTAATTTCTTGAACATTATAGTACAAATCTTAAATCTTATGGATGCAACTTTTTAAATCTCAAAGTAAAAAACTTTGACCACTTTCTGTGAATGGGAGACTGGTATTTTGGAGCAGTCCATCTACTAGGGATTACTTTCCTTCCATCTTTTGAGTCATCGCTTTGTAGCGAGCCTCGAACTTGGCCTCCAGGTCTTTTACAGCTTTATTGAGGTCGTCGCTCGAATAAGGCTTCTCAAAGCGGTTGGGTTGGTTATCCATTTAGCGCTTTTTTTCTGGATCAGGCATCTTCGTGAGCCGATGTCTCTACTTCCTCGTAACATTCCTCATGATCCCCATATCCTTCCCTACTTTTGCCTGGGTTGTAAGTGGCGTCGTCCTCGTCGAATGGGGTTTGGCCAAGGTTGGAATTTTGAGGGATGCTTTTTCAAGGTAGTGATACGCTAGTTTTGGTTCTTCGAGGTGGAGGTTTGTGAGATTCGGCCATATGGGGGAGAGATTTGTGGGGCTTGTCATGACGTTTTGGGGATTTTTGGATTTGCCGTGATAGTTGGGCGTTTTGCTTTCTGAGGGCTTCAATCCCTTCTTCCATACGCTGTACCAACGATCTTGCGGGCTTGGAGGGGACTTTCGGAACCGTACTTTTGTTCTTCTTTTGTGTGGGAGTGACTGGTGGGTTGGCCATAGTTTTTGGGTGGGCTTCGTCTTCCAGGGAGGAACCAGAGGTATTTGCTTCTAACACGTTGCACCAAGATCTCGTGGTCACCATTGCGGATAGTTTTTCTTAGGAATAACAAAGTCGTTCCCACAGGCAGCGTCAAACTGTTAGGACAGTTTCTGGTCTGGGACTTTGAGATCCTAAAAGAAAAAGAAAGATAAGTTCAAAGGTTGCCGGAGCGGGCCGGCGGGGATACTCCGATGCTTAAGTCAAATATATTGATAATTTGTTTAAAGAATTTTAACTAATAAGAATGCTTAATAGATCTTTTTCCTTACCTTTGCCTTGAAGTGTTCTCCCCTTTTATACCATTCTCCTTCATTAAGAATCGAGGGAATCTTCACAAATCCTTAGACTTTCTCCCTCTCTATTAACAATGACGTGGGCCGCTTATTCTCAAATGGACCCCACCTGCTTTCAATAGTTATTCCAATGGAACTTTCACACCATGTTTTGTTGTTGACGTCTATCACATCAATGCGACCTGAATGCCTAAAACCTACTGAAACATGGTCTAAGCCCTCCTTGTGATGCCTTTTGCATCTTTCTAGGATTAGGTGGGTCACCACAGGATGGCCTTTAGGGCATGGTGCAAATATAGCTTCATTAAATTTAACATTCACTTTTTGGCTCTTTAGATTTAAAAAGAGTTTCTGACAAATGTTAAATTTAACATTTGATAGAGAGTTTGTTCAATGGTAGTTTTTGTATGTATTGTCAAAAATTCAGAGAAAAATTAAATTTAAAAAGCTAATTGTGAGTGCTCTAATGACTTCTACAATACGCTCCATTGCCTTCTTATACATATCTTACAACTCAATTAACAAACTAATTTATCAACTACAATAACATAACAAGAAATGGGCCAACAGCCAAGCCACTTATGCAACTAAGTTATTACATCTAAAAACTTAAAATTAAATTTGAACCGTTGAAAAAACTACAGTAGACAGCACCTAAATTAAATCCAAAACTAATCCAACTCAAATATAAATACACGTCTCCACTATTCCTCCACACCTCTCTTAGATGATGCCACCTATCCCACAATGCTTCATATCACACCATTGGTATTGGATTGGGATCTGGTCCATCAATTTGGGCAGCATGTGTGAGAGGTTCTTTATGGAGCCCACTTGTTCAAAATAAAGAACTTGCAGAATAAGGGGAAAAAAAAAAGTAAAGTAAAGAACTTGCCACTCTCCTATCATTTCATATAATTAATTATTCTAATAGTTTTTTTGAGTAATTAATTATTCTAATAATTTATAATAAGTAGTGTTTCAAATAATTTCCTCCAAACCAATAGGATAATTTTTTCCACGACTAGATTATTCAACATATATTTTGTTCATTAGAATTATCAAGTACGTAAGGCTTTCTATTGAAGGTTCAACCAAGCACTTGGCCTTTTGCTTGCCTATAAAATCAAGAGTAATGCAAAAATTGATGTGTTAAGGTTTAATAGTCATTGGCTATATATGAAAGACTTGGTAAACAAAATCAGAAGTGTCTGTGTCTTCTGATTGAAAAATAAAACAAGCCCGCAAGCTTAAAAAGTAACAAACTCCGTAGAATATTTGAGAGAAATTTTCTGATTGATAAATATTCAATTGTGTGTCTATTTATAATGTAGACTCACATATTTATACTAGTAGAAAACTTGAAGAGAAAGTAATTATAGTCCTAGTAGAGAAAGTAATCCTAGTCCTAGTAAAACAAGTAAACCTAGTCTTAGTAGAACAAGTAAACCTATTCCTTAGTAAGGAAAAAATAATAATTACAAATCTTAGTAGAGAAAGTAAACATGATCCTAGTAAGGAAAAAAATTACAATCCTATAAAGGAAACAAATAAAGTTGAAAAAAGAAATAAAAAAAATAAAATCTTTATTTATTTATTTTTTCTTTGGGGTTGACGTCCTACGTCAGTCTCCCTTTCTTGAAAAGAATTCGTCCTCGAGTTAAGTTCTGAATCCTCTGGCGGAAAGTACTCAAAGATGTCCGCAACATTGAACGTTGAGGATATAGCCAAGTCATCGGGAAGGTCAATGATGTATGCATTATCATTAATCTTCTGAAGTATTTTACATGGGCCATACTTATTGTTTCTCAGCTTTCCAGAAGTACGTACCGATCGGTAGACGCCCCTTGCATAAGTACACCATCACTAGATCTCCCTCTTGAAAAATCTTTGATCTCCGACCCTTATCTACCGATGCTTTGTAATCCATGCAATTGGACCACCTCTCGGAAGAACAAATTTGCTATTTGAACAGCATTAGAGGTTTTCTTGCAAGCAACAAAGTGAGCCATTTTGAAAAATCGATCCACGATTACCATTATCGAATCAACTTGACGTTGGGTTCTTGGGAGACCCAATATGAAATTCATGGATAGATCTTCCCACGGTGCTTCCGGTATCGGTAAAGGCATGTACAAGCCAATGGTTTGGGTTTGACCCCTTAGCTACCTGACAGATCGGACAATGTCGAACATAGTTAACCACTTCTTTCTTTAGTTGAGGCCAATAATACCGATCCTCCACCAGGGCGATGGTCTTGTCTCGGCCAAGATGTTCACTGAAACCTCCACCATGTAACTCTCAGACAACTTGCTCCCGTAAAGAACTTCTTGAGATGCAAAGTTGATTCCCTTGAAAAAGATATCCCTCTTGGATGTGTATCTCAGGAATAGGTTGCCCTATTTTAGAACGCCTTCAGGCCTCTCCAAAATCTTCATCTTCTTCATATAATTCATTTAAGGACTCAAATCCTGGCACTTCAACATTCATGGTGATTAGTAATGTAGCTTGGCGGCTCAAAGCGTCAACTACTCGATTCAGCTTTCCTAACTTGTGCTTTAAGGAGAATGTGAATCGTTGGATATAAGAGACCCACCGGGCATGCATCCAATTCAAGTTGCATTGGCTATTGATAAATTTTAAGGCTTGATGGTTGGTGTATAGGACAAACTCTTGCTGGATTAGATAGTGCTCCCACACCTTGAGTGCTCTTAGGAATCATAGAGTTCTTATTCATAGGTAGACCATTTCTGCCTCGCTTCTCCTAGCTTCTCACTAAAGAACTCAACTGGCTTCCCTTCTTGAGATATTACGGCCTCAACCCCTACGATCGATGCATCACACTCAACTCCGAACAGCTTATCAAAGTCGGGTAAGGCGAGTACAAGTGCTGTACATAGGTTCTCTTTGATGATCAAGAAACTCCATTCGGCTTCTTTTCCCCAGTTGAACTTGCCTTTCTTTATGCACTCGGTGATCTGTGCAACAATGCTGCTGAAATTCCAAACGAACCTTCGGTAGAAGGTTGCCAACCCGTGAAAGCTTCTTACCTCACTTACAGTCTTGGGTGTTGGCCATTCTCGGATTGCTCTAACCTTCTCTTTGTCAACTCAGATTCCATCTTCACTGACCACAAATTCGAGGAAGAGCAGTTGGTTCATCATGAAACTGAACTTCTTTAAGTTGATATACAACTTGTTGTCTCAAAGAGTCTCCAGTACTTTCTTTACATGATCCATATGATCGGTTGGACTACGACTATAGATAAGAATGTCGTCGAAATAGACAACAACAAATTTTCCAATAAAAGGCTTCAATACCTGATTCATTAGTTGCATGAAAGTGCTCGATCGGTGCATTTGATAGACCGAAAGGTATCACCATCCACTCGTAGAGTCCTTCCTTAGTCTTGAATGCAGTCTTCCATTCATCTCTCGAACGGATGCGGATTTGGTGATAACCGCTTCTCAGATCGATCTTCGAAAAAATCTTAGCTCTCAACAACATATCATACATATCTCCTATCCGAGGAATAGGAAATCGATACTTGATCGTAATCTTGTTTATCGCTCGGCTGTCGACACACATACGCCAACTTCCATCCTTCTTCAGTACTAGCAAGGTTGGTGCGGCACATGGACTCAAACTTTCTCGCAAGTGTCCCTTCTGAATTAACCCTTCCACCTGTTCTTGCAGAATAACATTCTCTTTCGAACTCATCCGATAGTGAGGAAGGTTTAAAAGACTTGCTCCTAGCACTAAGTCAATGTAGTGCTGAATATCTCTCATGGGTGAAAGCCCCTCGGGCATCTCATTAGGCATGATGTCCCAGAACTCCTCAAACATCGATCACAATGGCTCAGGAATCTCTTGCGAGCTCGAAACTGTAGTTCCCTCGGTCACCAATGCGATGATCTCTTGGGTGTTCTTGACTTCTCCCATGAAATCCAATCCCATGGTCAAAAGGACCTGTTTCTTCTCGGAACGAATAGGAGTGTTGAACGTCTCTGCCTGAAAAGGCCAAAATATAATCTTCCGACTG
>FXXK01001903.1:50260-63564 GCA_900184695.1 Betula pendula
AGGAGTGTTGAACGTCTCTGCCTGAAAAGGCCAAAATATAATCTTCCGACTGTCACGAAAGATGATGTAGACATTGTCTTTGCCCTTATGCTGAGTATCCACGTCATACTGCCAAGGTCTTTCCAAGATTATGTGGCACGCATCCATCTCCATCACATCACACAACACCGAGTTTGAGTAGTGTTTTCTGATCGAGAATGTGAAACGACATCTCTCGGAAACTTGTGTCTTGGTTCCTCGCTTGATCCATCCGATCTTGTGTGACGAGGGGTTCTTCTCGATTTTAAGGCCCAATTTTCTAACCATTGCCTCGGAGATGACATTTTCTCCGCTGCCACCATCAATGATGACATCACACACCCTCTGGTTGACGGTGTAACGTGTTCGAAATATGCTGTTTCTCTAAGTTTGCTCCTCTTTCCTCGGTGTTAACATTAAACATTGAATAACCAAGGAGAGCAATATACCTTCATCAGCATCAGCTGGCTCCTCTTCGTAATCGGGTTGGTCATCCCGGATTGCTTTGATCTCTCCATCCTCTTTGCCTGTCTCGGTCTCGATCAAGTTGACCATCTGCCTTCTAGGACATTGATGTGATCTATGCCCCGGTTGGTTACACTTGAAACACTTATTTGGACCGGGCCGAGCATACGGGTTGTTGGATGGTATGGTCACCGATTGTCTCGGGACATTCGTACTGCCACTAGCTCCTTTTCCACCGGTAGTCACAGTTTGAGTGGGAGTCTCGGTTGGAACCATAAGTTGTTTTTCCTGACTCTGTGTGGATCGTGTTGAGTCACTCGGGTTTCGCTCCTAGGTTGATGCTTTAGGCCGATCTAACTACTTCTCGGCTCGAGTGGCTAAGTTGACAGCTTTGGTCAAAGTAAATACATGATGCATAAACACGCAATCTTGGATTGCATAATGCAACCCTCCAATGAACTTGGCCACCTGCTGTGCCTTAGTCTCTATAAGATCATTTTGAGTTGCCAATCGATAAAAATCATCAATGTAGGTTTGAATCGTTCGAGCTCCCTGTCGGCATTCTTGGTGTTGTTGGAATAGACGCTGCTCAAAGTCAGGTGGTAAGAACCGAGATTTGAAAAGCCTCTTCATCTTCAGCCATGAAGTCACGAGTCCTTTACCGTGTCAGGCACATGAGACATGTAGCTGTTCCCACCAAGCGGATGCTCCTCCCTTGAACTTGTAGGCCACCAACTTTACCTTTCGTTCTTCAAGAATACTCATGTAATTGAACAATCTCTTTACCTCCGTCACCCAATCAAGGAAATCTTTAATGTGAAGATGCCCATTGAATGATGGAAGATCAATCTTCATGCGATACTCTCGAGATTTCTCCATACCATAATCTTGACGCATAGGTTGCTCTTCATAAGCTTTCCTATAGCCAGTATCGCCATTGACATTCCCCCTGAATCTTGCGCTTCCACGGCCAGCACCTCCACGTCCTCCACCTCTTCGATCTGCTCCAACATTCCGACCGAATACTCCTTCAGCATAATCTTCGTCATCGCTAAATTCGTCATGGTTCGGTTGACTATTGTTTGGTGCAGGGCGTCGGTGATGAACGGGTATCACCTGGATCCCATCGTCATCTCGGGCATCATCTTCCCTGTGATTCCGATTAGGTCCTCCCAATAGTTGCTCCATCATGTCTTGCAGCCGTTGTATGGACTGCTGCGTTGATTACTGTTGCTGTTGGTGCTGCTGAATTTTGGCTTTCCAAGGAGCCTCCCTCTTACGATCAGTGTCGATAAGGGGATAGTTACCGTTGCGTTGATTGGCCATGATCAGGATAAATGCTTGCTTTGATATCAACTGACGTAGCGGAAGACTTGGTAAACAAAACCAGAAGTATCTGTGTCTTCTGATTGAAAAATAAAACAAGCTTGCAGGCTTTAAAAGTAATAAACTCCGCAGAGTATTTAAGAGAAAATTCTCTGATTGATAAATATTCAATTGTGTGTTTGTTCGTAATAATGTAGACTCACATATTTATACTAGTAAAAAACTTAAAGAGAAAGTAATTCTAGTCCTAGTAGAGAAAGTAATCATAATCCTAGTAGATCAAGTAAACCTAGTCCTTAGTAAGGAAAAAAAAATAATTACAAATCCTAGTAGAGAAAGTAAACATAATCTTAGTAAGGAAAACAATTACAATCATATAAAAGAAATAAATAAAGTTGAAAAAAAGAAATAAAAAAATAAAATCTTTATTTATTTGTTTTTTCTTTAAGGTTGGCGTCCTACGTCAATTTTTTAAACAAAAGCTGATTAAAGGGCTATACTAGACATTGTCACGTTAATTTTGTGAGATATTTGTGAGATGTTTGTGTGATATGCAGCATTTCTCCAAAATCAAATGCTTGAGATTTGATTAATACTAGATACCACACAAACATCCTAAAAAACTGATGTGACAAGGTTTCGTAGCCCTTGGAAACAAATTTCTTCGTTATTTGCCCCTATTTTTTGTACTCAAGGAGCTTTGCCAGGATGCATATTAATGTTCCAGGTTGTTGAGGACGGTACGAATTCTTTGGTGAGAGGCAGGTTGTAACAATATTCTTTGATAATGCTGGTGCAATGATGAGTGTTGATGAAATCTTAATGTGTTCTTTTCAAATTCTTCAACCAGGAGACAAAAACTAAAACTTCATTTGAACAAAGTTGTGAACACTGAAGTCTGAATTCCACCTTTAGACTGGCTAATGTAAGTTTCTTGCTACCACCTTTGTCTTGTAAACTTGGTCATTTCTGTAACATGTGTGTTTCAATTTATGGTAATATGAAAAGCTACAACTATGATGAATGGTATGTGCTTAGTAATTGGCGTGTGACAATTATTCTTCAATTCTAATTTATTCTGTGTCATCACTTGATTCTGCTCTAATTCTAGTGTTGTTATCTTGCTGATGTTGACTGCCCTGCTTGCAGAAGATTGAACAAATTAAGTACTGTGAAGATGGAAACGTTGGATAAGCTCATTCAAACTTAAGTTGAAAATCTAGTATCTCTTCCCTGTGTTGAAGGTATGAGTTATATACTGAAAATGTTGTCTTCAAAAGGAGCTTTCTGACTTGTCATTTTGCAGCCAATTGCTTTTTAGGGCGGTGGCAAAGTCAGAATTTTGATTTTAAAACGATTGTCAAAGCTCTCTCACCGAATTGTGGTGAGTAAATACATTTGGTTCTGTAAATGACTGCACGTCATAAGCCTTGCATTCAGACTACTGCTGGGCATTGGAAATGTTGGAATACAACTCACATTTCTCACATGCTATGACAAATTAAGGTTTTAAGCATTACAAAGATGCCTTGCTCGCATGGCTTCTTGTGGAAAAAGTTCAGTACTTGGGTTGTAGTAAATGGGAGTATAAGCAATAAGAGTTTCTATTGCCTTCTTTTCTTTATTTCTCCTCCTCCATGTTTCTTTTTGTCATGATTATGGGCTCCCAAGAGTAATGCTTTTAAGTGTTCAGTTTTTCATACAAATGTTATGCTTTTAAACGTAGTGTAGCATGCTCTACGACATAAGTAACTTGAAAAATTGTCCACCTTCTATCAATGAATTCACCAGCACCAGTCACCCAAAAGAATTAGCATGTGTTCTGGTTGCTGGAATGTGATTATGTAGAATATCCAACGTTTCAATGAACAGCAAACACTGCATCATGCAGCGGTCATTTTAGTCTATTGGGATTGGTTGCAATTCATTGTTGGAATTGCAGCCTTGTCGACTCCTGCTGGGAGAAAGTCTCAATGGGGCTCACTTGCTCGGACAAGTGCTCGAGCATGTGAGCGTTGTTGTGACCTCTTTCAATTGGATGCCCAAATTAGTTGCAATTCAGACAAGCAATTATAGAAATCTGGGTCCGTTTTAAGAAGAATATATAATTCAATGTGTGGGGTTGAAGGGGAGGAGTTTTTGGCAGGTTAGTATTCCCCAAATTTGTCCTTGGAGTTGGAGGAAACTATTGATGTTGAGAGATGAAGCCAGAATTTTCTTTCTTTTGCTGTTGGTACTAGCCAGAATATTCATCTTTGGTTTGATGCTTGGCACCCAGATGAGGTTCTCTATAAGAAGTATGGGCATTGGGTCATTTATGATGCCCATGATAAACTAGAGGCTCGCTTAGACTCTGTAATTAATGATGGTCATTGGCATTGGAGGCCTACTTGCTCTGATCAGCTTGTCACTATCCAAAGCAAACTGAGTTTAGTTCCTCTTTGTGAGAAGGATATTTCGCAATGGTCTGCTTCAAAAAATGGTATGTATTCTTGCTCAGGGGATGCCATTCGTATTAAGCACCCCATTGTAGATTGGTGGGATTTGGTTTGGTTTCATTTTTCCATTCTTAAGCAAGCTTTTGTTGCTTGGTTGGCAATGAGGGATGAGCTTTCGATTGGGAGGAAGCTTTTATGTTGGGGATTTCTAGGGGATGTGAAGTGTATCTTTTGCATATTTGGTATTAAGGATAAAGATCATTTATTCTTCTCTTGCAGGTTCAATATTAGAATTTGGAAACATGTTATGGAGCTATGTGGAGTTTTGCATCCACCTACATGTTGGGATGATGTGGTGTCTTTGGGACTGAAGAAGTGGAGGGGTAAGACTATGAAAGCTTATATTTGCAAGTTAGTGTTTGGTTCTTCCATTTATAATATTTGGAGAACAATAAATGCTTTAAGACATGAGAATAATCTTCGGTCTAACGAGCAACTTTTAAAGCAGATTAAGTAGGAAGTGAAACTTCGGTTTATGTCCAAAGGCTAATTTAGGAAGACATATGAGAATGTTATTCTTTATAATGCTTGGGTAATTGATGGGATTTTGTTTTAATTTAGTAGAAAGTTTTATATTGAATATATGGGTATAGATCTTGATCTATAAGAGTTCTGAAACTTTAGTATTTTGCTAAAGTTTTGCTTTGTAAAGAGTTTTTGTTTTGTTAATGAAAGTTTAATCATTTTTCAAAAAAAAAAAAAAAATGTGAGGTATTGACTTCACAACAGATTTGGATCCCCTTCAATTTTTTGTTAAAAAATGAGCAGGGACTGGAAAATTTGTAGGGGAGTTGTGAGAGGGACAAGGAATAAGTGGGTAATGTTGGTACGATGGAAAAAATTGGTACCAATAAAGAAAATAAAAACAGCAGGAAAAAATATTCCATCAATATTTTTGTTTAGAGAGTTCACAGTATTCCATCAATATTCCTTCAATCAATTAGCTTCCTGATCATTGAAGTTTATTGTAGATGAATGAGTTAGGTTATGTTTGGTATGCGGAATGACTATTCCTTGGAATAGCCCTTAGTAAGAAAGGAATGAGTGTAATGAATTAGTATTGTAATAACTATTCTTATAGCCATGATGGAATGGTTATTCCTTTAATTGAAGGAATAGTCATTCCTCTTAAATTTAAGAGGAATTATTATTCCTTCAATTGAAGGAATAACCATTTCATTATGGTTATCGAAATGGTTATTTCAAACTTAATACACTACACTCATTCATTTCTTAATAAAGGCTATTCCTTGGAATAACCATTCCGCGTACCAAACATGTCCTTAGTTCTAAAAACTGGTTGAATTACACAACGAAATGTATGTACAATCACAAGGCTATTTTTACCTGGCAAAAGCATTTAATTGTCTGGTTGGGATAGACAACCCTGCTTTTGATGTAAGTGAATCAGTGAATCAGTGTCGTGCCATGGGGCTCACAAGAAAAGGAATCCTACATCCTTGAGCCTTCTAATTTGGTCAATTAAAATGATTAAAAATTGCCTGTGAAAATAAGTCTCAAACTTTCAAAAGGAAATTCTGCTTTCCTAGACTGATCACACACTTTCTAAATAGCTCTCTTACAGGGGAAACGATATTCTTCTTTTGGAAAGGTGAGAATTATATAAGTTGACAAAACACGTACCAAACATTAAACTGAAGAAGTGTTAAATTACGTGAAAATATTAAATTAAAGAACCAAACATACCTAAGAGTTAGAAAAAAAAAAAAAAAAAATCCTCAATCTCATGATCAAACAATGTTGGTATCCATGCAAACATTCCCAACATTTACGAACTTCAGCTGTCAAAGGGATGGCCGTGTAATTCATATGTACTAGTCATCTTGCAGTCCTTCAGTAATTTAAACGCTTCATAAGTAGCCCGAAAATATAATATCAAAACAAGTACTTTAGTAATATAGTTTGCCAATTACAAATACCATACCTTAAAAGACAATACTTGCATCCCATTACATGAATCAATTTTTTTATTTTTATTTTGCTTAATTGTGAAACCAAAACAACAAGATTTAATCATGATAAACCTGGAGGCATTACACCTCATAACTATGACTAGTGCCTCGGCCTCTGATTTCTATATCTTCGTCTTCGATGGTATTTTTTTTGAAGATACAATCATAGGAAGATCTTGAAAAGAATGTCTTCAACTTGTTTGTAATACCATATCCTCCACCTCTTCAAGAACATAAGAGGTCCAATGACAATTCCAATGCCAAAAATAAATCCCAATTCCACACTTATATAATTCCACTCAATCACAATTCCAGAATTCGAATGAGTTTCTTCATATGTTGGAGGTGACAATAGTGGCTCTTCATATGTGCATTGTGATTTCAAAGGGAAGCCACATAATCTTTCATTTCCTTCAAAGGAAGTTTCCGAAAATGTAGCAAATTGTTTCTTCAATGGAATTTGTCCCACCAATTGATTGAATGACAGATTGAGAACTGAAAGGAAAACTAGACCATCGGCAAGTTGCTCAGGAATCTTACCAGAAAGCTTGTTGCTTGACAAGTCTAATGACTCAAGATTACTCAACTTCCCAAAAGATGGTGGGATTTGGCCTGTGAAAGCATTATGCGACAAGTTGAGACTACAGAGTAGTTTGAATTCTCCTATTTCTTCAGGTATAGGACCCTCAAAATTGTTGTAAGAAAAGTCAATAGTGGTGAAGATTTTAAAAATCTTTACTAGCTCTATTTCTAAACCCTTGCTGGTAATTGTTATCGTATCTCGATAGTAAAATTCACTCCCATTCGTTAGGTAACCGAGCTCTGATTGGGCCTCAGGTGCATGATCCATCATTGCCATCCAAGTCGAAAGAAGCATTACTGGTTACTAGCGAAATTGTTTAAAGTCACGTCTACAATTTGAAGCATCGGCCAGGGGGCATTAGGCCCTAGATGAGTAATGGGCCCATAAAATTTGTTAGCTCGCAAAACAAGAACCCTCAACATGGATGTGTTCTTCAAGTAAAATGGGAAGGTACCCTCGATGTGGTTGTTCCCAATGTCTAAGACCTCCAACCTAGAGCAATTGGCCAAAGATTTTGGTAACCCTCCTTCGAGTCGGTTTTTATTGAGAGCTAAAGTTTGTAGACCACAATTATCTGGAAATGCATCAGGAATTGTGCCATTGAGGGTGTTTATCCTTAGATTCAGCACCACAAGTGTACCACTCATCTCAATCAAGCAATGGGGAATTGTGCCACTCAAGGAATTATTTGACAAATCTAGAAGTTCAAGATTTCTAGCATTGCATATTGATCTAGGGATGCTCCCATTGAATTTATTACTTGAAAGAAACAAGAATCTAGTTGAAGCAAGGGGCTGACCGATGCTTGCTGGTATAAAGGAATGTAAGTTATTGTTTGAGAAATCCAATTGATTGGATTGAAGGTTTAGGCTTCGATGAGAAACATTGAGGACAAGTCCTTCCAAAGTCACCAGACAATTATAAGAGAGATCTAGGTGATAAAGATTTGAAAGTTTCCAGATCCAATTGGGTATCTTTCCATGGATTTGATTGTATGAAAGGTCTAGATATGTTAAATTGGATTGGGTTCTCAAGAAATCAGGAAATTTTTTCAACTTGCTAGAAGAAACATTAGAAAATTCTTTTAGTTGACCAGAAAATTGGTTGTGGGAAAGATCTAAGTTTAGCAATGATGGAAGGGAAAATAGAGAAATTGGAATATTCCCATTCAGTGAATTTCCGCTCAAGTAAAGAGATTCCAGATCCAAAAGTTCTTCCCAATGAGTGGAAGTAATTTGACCAGACAAATGATTGTTACAAAGCCGTACTTGAGTTAGATTCTTGCACATGCTGAAAATTGGAATTGATCCACTGAAACTGTTGTCTGACATGTCCAAATGGACCAATTGTGTGAGGCTTGCAATTGAGTTTGGAATTGATCCACTGAAACTGTTGTCTGACATGTCCAAATGGACCAATTGTGTGAGACTCGCAATTGAGTTTGGAATTGATCCACTAAAATTGTTGTTTGACATGATCAAATTGACCAATTGTGTGAGGCCCGCCATTGAGCTTGGAATTGATCCATTGAAATTGCATCCCCAAAGATCTAATTTTGACAACATTTTAAGGTTACCGATAGAAGGTGGCAATGACCCAGAAAAATTTGTTTGGCTAAGTATCATGGTTTGAAGATATCCATTTGGAGAAAATTCTGGCAAAGAACCTCGCAGGTCATTGTATGATAAGTCAAGTGTTTGTAGCATTGGGACCTCGAAGATATTTGTGGGAAATTCTCCATTCAAACCAGAATTTGATAAATCCAAGTATGTCAAACTTTTGAAATCTGCAAAAAATTCTGGAACTGGAGCAGAAAAATTGTTACCAAACAAACTAATAAATGAGAGGGATTGAAGATTCCGTAAGGAGAAATCAAAAGGGCCCGAAAGATTGCACTTTGACAAGCTCAACTCTCTCAAATTTGGCAATGAGGATGATAAAGCTTGACACCACTCATTACCTTGTGCTGATATTAATACACCATCAAGATAAAGTTCCATAAGCTTCGAAAGATTCTGAACGAGCACATTTAAATTTGGATTCTCAAGTTTTAGCAGAGAGAAGTAATAGGAAGATAAATCAAGAGTAACCAACATTGTCAGGCACGAAATTGCAATAGGAATCTGGCCTGCAAAGTAAGAATATGAGAGATCCAAATAACTCAAATTCGCCAGCCTATCAAGCTCTGATGGAATCTGAGAATTGTTGAAGTGGTTATAAGCCAAACTCAGGCTTTGGAGATGTTGAAGACTGAAGAGGCTGCTTGAATTGTCAAGTCCACCCGAGATGAATTCATTGGTCAGGTCGAGACCAATAACACGCATACTTGGTTTTATCAAATTCTGGGTTTGGATGGGATATTCCCATCAAATATCTTCGAGTCCCAGATGCTACAAACCTTGACTTATCATCAATGACCTGTCTGAGGTCTTGCCAGGAATTTTTCTCCAAATGGATATCTTCAAACCATGATACTTAGCCCAAACAAATTTTTCTCTGGGCCATTGCCCACCTTCTACTCGGTAACCTTAAAAATGGTTGTCAAAACTAAACAAGATCTTTGGGATGCAATTAATGACAATTTCAAAGCTCAATAGGCGGCCCACACAATTGGTCATTTGATCATGTCAAACAACAATTTTAGTGGATCAATCCCAAACTCAATTTGCGAGTCTACAACCAATTGGTTCCATTTGGACATGGTCAGGACAACAGTTTCAGTGGAATCAACATTCCAAACTCAATTTGCAGCCTCAACAATTGGTCCATTTGGACCATGCAGACAAACAGTTTCAGATGCGATCAATCAATTGCAGTGGCAAAGAATCTAACTCAAGAGCTTTGGTAACAATCATTTGTTGTCAAATACTTTCCTCATTGGATAAGAACTTTTGATCTGGAATCTCTTTACTTGAGCGGAAATTCACTGAATGGGAATATTCCATTTCTCATTTTTCCCTTCCATCATTGCAAACTGTATAGTCTTCCCACAACAATTTTCTGGTCAAGCTAAAAGTAATTTTTCTAATGTATTCTTCTAGCAGTTGAAAAATTTCCTGATTCCTTGAGGAACCCAATCCATTTAACATATTAAGACCGTTCATACAAATCAAATCATGGAAAAGAGTACCCAATTGGATCTGGAAACTTATCAATTCTTTATCACCTAGATCTCTCTTATAATTCGGTGACTTTGGAAGGACTTGTCCTCAATGTTTTTCTCATCGAAGCCTAAACCTTCAATCCAATCTGTGGATTTCTCAAACAAAAAAAAATAACCCTACTACATTCCTTTATACCAGGCGAAGCATCGGTCCAGCCCCTTGCTTCAACTAGATTCTTGTTTCTTTCAAGTAATCAATTTTTCAATGGGGCATCCCTGATCAATTGCAATGCTAAGAAATCTTGAACTTCTAAGATTTGTTCAAATAGTTCTTGAGTGCACAATTCCCCATTTGCTTGATGACGATGGTGGTAACACTTGTGGGCTGCATCTAAGGATAAACACCCTCAATGGCACAATTACTTGATGCATTTCCAATAATTGTGGTCTAAAACTTTAGCTCTCAATAAAAACCGACCGAAGGAGGGGTTACCAAAATCTTTGGCAATGCTCTAGTTGGAGGTCTAAGACATTGAACAACCACATCGAGGGTACCTTCCCCATTTTACTTGAAGAACACATCATGTTGGGTTCTGTTTTGGCGAGCTTAACAATTCTTATGGCCCATTCTGCATCTAGGGCCTAATGCCCACTGGCCGATGCTTCAAATTGCTAGACGTGACTTTAAAACATTTCGCAGTACCAGTAATTGCTTTCTTTCGACTGGATGGCAATGATGGATCATGCACCTGAGGCCAATCAGAGCTTCGGTTCCTAACGAAATGGAGTGAATTTTACTATCGCGATAACGATAACAATTTACAGCAAGGGTTTAGAATAAGAGCTGTAAAGATTTTTAAAATCTTCACCAACTATTGACTTTTTCTTACAACAATTTTGAAAAAGGGTCCTATACCTGAAGAAAGTAGGGAAATTCAAACTACTCTGTAGTCTACCATGTCCACAAAACTTGCTCATTGGAACCAAAGTGTTGATTGCTGTTATTGGGAAGGCATTACCTGCAACGGGGGACATGTTATTGCTCTCAACCTGACCAACGAATCCATCTCGAGCGAACTTGACAATTCAAGCATCTTCTTTAGTCTTCAGCATCTTCAGAGTCTGAGTTTGGCTTGTAACGACTTCCAATATTCTCCAATTTCAGTAGAGTTTTATAAACTTAGGAATTTGAGTTATTTGAATCTATCAAATGCTGCCTTGGAAGGACAGATTCCTATCGCAATTTTGCGCTTGACAAGGTTGGTTATTCTTGATTTATCTATTAATGCCCTTTATCTTGAGAATCCAAATTTAAATGTGCTCGTTCAGAACCTTTTAAGGCTTATGGAACTTTATCTTGATGAAGTATCAATATCAGCACAAGGTAATGAGTGGTGTCAGGCCTTATCCTCTTTACTGCCAAATCTGAGAGTGTTGAGCTTATCAAATTGCAATCTTTCAGGCCCTATTGATTCTTCTTTGCGGAATCTTCAGTCCCTCTCAATTATTCGTTTGAATGATAACAATTTTTCTGCTCCAATTCCAGAATTTTTTGTGAATTTAAAAAATTTGACATCCTTGCATTTATCTAATTCTGAGCTGAATGACAAATTTCCAGAAAAGATCTTCCAGGTTCCAACTCTAGAAATGGTTGACTTGTCGTCTAACGAACTACTTGAAGGTTCTTTGCCAGAATTTCCTCCAAATGGATCTCTTCGGACCATGGTGCTTAGCTATACAAAATTTTCAGGGACATTGCCACATTCTATTGGTAACCTTAAAATATTATCAACAATAAAACTTCAGGAGTGCAAATTCAACGGATCAATTCCAAGCTCAATGGCGGGCCTCACACAATTAGTCTATTTGGACATGTCATTCAACAGTTTGAGTGGATCACTTCCAATTTTCAGCATGTGCAAGAATTTGACTAAATTATGGCTTTCTGATAATAATCTCTCAAGTGAGATTACTTCCACTCAGTGGAAAGAACTTTTGAATCTGGAATCTCTTTACTTAGGTTTCAATTCACTGAATGGGAATATTCCAGTTTCTCTGTTTTTCCTTCCATCATTGCAAGAGTTAGTTCTTTCGGACAACCAATTTTTTGGTCAACTCAAAGAATTTTCCAATGTTTCTTTTTACACACTAAAAGTTCTTGATTTGGGTTACAACCGCTTGGAAGGGCCAATACCCATGTCTATCTTTGAACTCTGAGGTCTCAAATGCCTATCACTTGGTTCAAACAAATTTAACAACTCCCTGGACTTCAGTGTGATTCAGCAGTTAAAATTTTTTTTAGCAATTGATCTTTCTCACATCGACTTGTTGATTGGATATAATGGTTTTAACCTTTCGTTATCCTATGTTCCACTTGAATTATTAATTCTTGCTTGTTGCAAGTTGAAAAAATTTCCTGATTTCTTGAGAAACCAATCCAGTTTATTAATTCTAGACCTTTTAGACAATCAAATCCATGGAGAGATACCCAACTGGCTTTGGAAACATCATGATCTTAGATTCTTAAATCTCTCTTATAACTATTTTTTTACTCTGAAATGGCCCATCCTCAATCTTTCTCTTGCGCTCTTGGACCTTTGCTCCAACCAGCTCCAAGGACAACTCTCGATTCCCCCGTCTATCCTACCAGCTTTTGACTACTTGGATTCTCGAGTAATAATTTCCAGTCTATCCTACCAGCTAGCATCGGACAATCCCTTGCTTCCACTAGTTTCTTTTCACTTTCAAGTAACAAATTTTATGGGAGTATCCCTGGATGAATTTGCAATGCTAAAACTCTTCAAGTCTTAGATCTCTCTAATAATTCATGCAACAATTTTGACGGTCCTATACCTCAAGAGATTGGAGAACTCAAAGTGTTATATATTCTCAACTTGTCGCATAATGCTTTAACGGGCCAAATTCCATCATCTTTGGGGGAATTGAGTAATCTTGAGTCACTAGACTTGTCACGCAACAAGCTTTCAGATAAGATTCCTGGGAAACTTGCGGATGGTCTTATTTTCCTATCAGTTCTCAACCTATCCTTCAATCAATTGGTGGGGCAAATTCCATCAATGAAACAATTTGCTTCATTTTCGGAAACTTCCTTTAAAGGGAACGAAGGATTATGCGGCTTTCCTTTGAAATTACACTGCACATACGAGGAGCCACGATTGTCACCTCTAACATATGAAGGATTTCATTCAAATTTTGGGATTGTGATTGAGTGGAATTACGTAAGTGCTGAACTGGAATTCGTTTTTGGCTTTGGAATTTCATTGAAAAGAAAGAAAAAAAAGAAAAAAAAAAGAAAAGAAAGAAAGACTTGTATATTT